>JAUMJK010000497.1:0-190408 GCA_033558105.1 Coccyzus lansbergi | reverse complement strand
GGTAGCGCCCCGGCCTCCCCCCCTCCCGCCGCCATGCGCCCGCGGCGCCCCGACGGCTTCGACGGGCTCGGCTACCGCGGGGGCGGCCGGGAGGAGCCGGGACCCCCCGCAGGGCCCTTCGGCAGCGCCGCCGAGCCGGCACGCTGGGCCAGCAGCCCACCCGACGTCCCCGGCAGCCGCAACCTGCACTGGGGGGAGAAGACGCCGCCCTACGCGGCAGGGACGCCCCTGGCCGGCACAGGCCTCAACGAGGAGCCGGGACTCGGGGCCGCAGGGCACGGCGCCGGTAAGCGGCGTCACGGCTTATCCCTCGCTCGCGTCCGGCCCCTTCCGGATCCTGCCACGAGAAGGATCCTCCTGTAGGACACAAATAACGGGGGGAGCAGGGAGCTGATTCCTTGGAGGACACGGATCACGAGGGAAGCAGGGAGCTGATTCCTTGGAGGACACGGATAACGGGGGAAGCAGGGACCTGATTCCCTGTAGGACATGGATAACGGGGGAAGCAGGGACCTGATTCCCTGTGGGACACGGATAACGGGGGAAGCAGGGAACTAACCCCCAAATCCTGGCCTGGCCAGGGCCCGGGGGTCAGGTTCCTGCTTCCCCCGTTATCCGTGTCCTCCAGGAACACGGCTTCTCCTGGAAAGGGCAGAAAGACCATGTAGCTCTCAGAGTATTTTCTGATATTTAGTTGTACTCGCTTCAGCCTGGGTGTTTTCTGCCTACTTTGCTGTTACGTGGGAGAAGTTGTGAGGGTTGTTGCACAAGCTGCTGAAATAAACTCTCCCCTCCACACGTGGTAGTGGAGCAGCCCTGGAACTGGCAACCCTTGAGGAAGCAGCTATGGGCAACTCTCTCCCAGTAATTATTGGGAAACGGAGCAGAAGCCCTGAGAAGTGAAGTGTTGTTTCATGTCTTTGTGAAATTGAGGTGAATTAAGAGGAAACGTGCTGAATCTAGGCGATTGAACATTGTCAGCTTGAATTAAAAGGGTATATTGGAGCAGTTTCTGTTCGCTGGAGCAGCAAAGATTTATTTAAAAGGGAGTTGTATTAATTGGTGAGTCTTTTTTCACCTTTAGTGCACTGTTACTGTATGAGTCTTGTGATTACAGCCCTCAGCTTGGTCTTCCTTCCGTACAAGCTCTACCTGAAGCGCTACTGAAAAATCTGTAGATACTTGGACTCTGCCTGGGTCTTTTTGTGCTGTCTGATTATGTAGGTTGTATGTTCTGTAGGAAAATCATCCTGCATTTTCGTGGACCGATAAGGAGTTGCTGTATCAAGAATCCAGCTTGTGCGAGGGGATGGAGCCTTCCCATTCCCCCTAGGGCTGCCATCTCCGTGGAGGCTGCTGAAATCACTGGCATAAAAATGCTTCCAGCCTGCTTGTACCCTGCAGATTGTAGGGCTAAATAGTAGCTTTCAGTCGCTTCTACGGCTCTGAAAAATTTTCTTTAAATCTCTTCAGATAATTCCCACGGTGTAAATGTCCATCTGGTAGCAGACAACAGGGAATTGAACCCCTTACTCTTATTGGAATTTTAACGATTCTGTACTAGCCACGTATTTGCAGAGGAATCGAGGGGAAAAACTGTCTTGAAAATTCACATCATGCTGATGCTTTATTTTTATGTCATTAATGGTCTTTTGTGCTACTTTTCCCAAAGCTTCTCACTTTGTACTGTCTTTGTTTTAAAAATCAGTATCACCTCAGATATCCAATTGTGTTTCGGAATTTTATTGTGACCTGTCATGCATGCTGACTTTTTCAGTGATTTGAGCAAGATTTGCTTAGATATTAAAATGCTGCTCACTCTGTGTCTTCCTCCTCTCCCCTTCCCAGTATGTGTTCTAAGACAAAAATAATTTTTATCGAATGTGTAGATCTTGGGGGAGTAGGTTTTTAGATCTTCTCAGGGGAATAGGTTTTTAGATATTCTGTCGCTGATTTGCCATAAAAGTTGTGGTTTAGTGATTATAATTTTTGAAGCAAATACCACGTAAGATTAGTTTTTCAGATGATCTGTGTGGCATTTCCCACTCTGCTTATCACTGCAGTATAATCTGTTTTCTTTTTTTTCAGAGCAGTTGAACAGATTTGCAGGCTTTGGTATTGGCCTTGCAAGGTAAGAGCTGCACAATAGCTTTCAGTGATAATGAATTAATAAAGGTGTAGTTGTCTTGTTATGCCTGTGCACATTTCTGTGTTGTGTTTTTATGTCTGTAGACTTAGGCAGTTGAAATGCCTTTAGAAACACAAAGTCCATGTAGATTTCTATTCTCAAAAGTATTTCTCAAAATTACTTAATCAGCAGTGCATATAAGGTCAATTGAGGTTCTTATTGTGTAATCCTGCTTAGAGAGGAGGACCTTTTACTTGACCACCAGCATGTCCTGCTCCCTAAACCTTTGTTGCTGCCCTTGAGCTCCATCACATCCTCTTTGAACCAGTTTAACTAACAGAAGACAAAATCAGTGACAGAGCTGGATTGGGTGTTGCGTTTCAGTTAGGTTGATTTACCTGGGAGCTCACAGGCTGTGAAGGGCAGCAGACACCCACTGGCTGAACCAGAGAGGGAAGGGATAAAGGAGGACTAGGAATGAGTATTCTTAGCACATAATGAGTTGCTTAAATCATCTCGTTTCATGAAACTGCCTGGGACTTTCTACTGCTGCCTCCTGTGCAGTGGCTCGGTTTGCTCTGTCAGACCACTTGAAGAGCCTGTTCAGGTTTTTTTTAGGAAGATCTAGCTCCAGTGAAGGTGTGACGAGTTGTTTGATTTCTTTCTAGCAATGAATGAGCTCAGGAGAGTAGCAGTGAAGGATTGGTGCAGTAGCATGGGAACATGTAGATCTCCTTCAGGAGCAGAGGAATGTCAGTGTGGTTCAATTGTTCTTTTCAGCTCTACACTTTGATTTAATCTAGCATGACCGAGTGAATGTGTGGTTTTTGAAAAGAGCCAATGAAGATTATATTGTTGCTGAAATCAATTCTCTTCACTGTAGCATTTGCACCAGATCACTTGTCAGGTACAGATGGTTCAGGTCAGAATCTTACAGGGAACACTCCAAAGACGAGGTTGGGTTTGGGGAGTTTAGGTGAGTTGGCTACTGTGGAGGCTTAATAGGCAGCAGCTGGAGTACAGGGAAAGTTTCACCTTGTCTGGTAGTAGCAAACTACTTATTAGCTTAGTAGTTCTGAAATTGCAGGGTCATTCCTTTTCTGTGCCAGTTATTACTTGTTTATCCACAGTGAAATCCCTGCAAGAGACCTACCCCAAATTATCCTGTGAGTTGGTGGTCATAGCTGTTATTTGGGGTGCTTAGAGGAAGCTTGGAGGTTTTGCTTTTCTAATCTCTATCCCAGGTTTGAACCACATGCAGGTAAGAACCCTGGTCACGCAGGCACTTTTCGATTAAATGAAAAGTTCACCTGCGTGACTGCTACCAGGAATCCTGCTGTGGAATTGAGAGAACATTCCTGTGAAGGTTTGACTGACATAACGTTTCTGGGGGTGGAGGAAGAGCTGATTTGGGATAGTGGCATTTCCTGAGAGAAAAAAACACCAGCTTTTGGTATCGATCCTCTGGTCCTCCCAAGGGGACACGATTAAGTGTCACATGGAATGAACATGAAACTGGAAAATAATCCTTCCATAACTCTAGCACTGACCTGTTCTATTTCCTCATATTTTAGAGAGGGAAGGTTTAAGGAATTCAGTGCATTGTTTTGCCTATAAAGATACATGTGGATAATATGTGTATGTGTGGGCTTCTTTGTAGTGAATGTTTGTATTGGGGGGTTTTGATACCTGTTCCTGTGTAATACTGACAAGCTTTCAGGTAGCCATTCAAAGTGTTGATTCTCTAGATAACATATAGTTTTTCCAAATACTGATTTCATGTTGTTATAGGAAAACAGCAATTCTCTAATAAATCTACAAAAGCTTCCCATGATTTAAATGCACTTTTCTTTTAAAGCCTATTTACAGAAAATGTCTTGGCACATCCCTGCATCGTTCTGCGACGTCAGTGTCAGGTATGCCTTTAATATTGCCTCTTCCACTCAAAGCTCATTTCTACTGTGATATTTCTGTGTTTTAATATTGTGTAGAGCGCAGGAAAGCTTTACAGTTCTTAAGGAAAGGCTGGTACAGTAATGTGGTTTCTGGTTTCAAATTTAACTTATCTTGAACATTTTTACTCATTTTTGGTTTGGCAGCAGAAAGTTAGAGGAAGTGAAGGTTTCAGACTCTGCTGAGAAATTTGGAGATCCCCATTTGCAAGTGGGATGCTTGTTTTCAGTATTTTCTAGTTTGTATCCTTTGCTATTTACATTCTCAGTGTACAAATGCTTAGAAGTTCTGCCTGTTTCCTTGAATTTCAGTGAAAATTTATTTGTATTTTGGTTACTTCAGCTGACCTCTACAGGGATAAAGTCCATGTTTCCAAAGTGATTTTTCCTTTAAGTGTTTTAACATCTGCAAGTGTGTTTTAAGTTGTTATTTATTTATTTAACAGGTGAATTATCATGCTCGAAATTATCATCTCACTCCGTTTACTATTGTCAATATTATGTACAGCATCAATAAGACACAGGTCAGTATTTGTTTTAGGCTGCGTCTGAACCATGACGATCACTATAGCACATGTGTACATCCTAAAGTCTTCATGGAACTGGTGGTTAAAAATGTGGCCATCGAGAGGGGGTTTTATTTTTATGGTTGCAGAAATGCTTCAGGATTATTCTTGATTTTTTTTTTTGTTTTAGTCTAGTACTTAGTGGGGGAGATTTGCAGATGTTAGGGGGAAAAAAGTCTCTGAGATTGATTTATTTTTTTTTTTTTTTTTTTTTTAAATGTGATTGTAAAAAATAACTAAACTTGATGTTGGTAAATAGATAATCCAAATTACCACTTCCAAAGAGTGTTGTCTGAGTTGCCAGTTCTGCATAGGAAGGGCAGTCCTGAAACTCAGTCAGAAGACAGTAGATCCAGGAAGCCTTTTCCAACAGGTGTACTTGAACATCTCAAGTCCATTTTATCCCTAGAAAGTGGTGTTAAGGTTATGGTATACAACCCTAGCAGTGGAAGATACGCCTCTGAAATTGTTGGCAACTGTTTGAAATTATCAAAGAACAAAAGTTGTTTCAGACTTGAAAAGTTTATTGTCCCCTGATTTGATGACAGCCAAGTTCAGTGTTAAGATTACAGCCCTGTGCATTCTGACTTCGCTGAAATTGTGTAGCAATTAATGAGACAGTAAGTGTTTGAGTCTGTGTTTTGTGATCCAAAGTGTGTTGCATATTTCAAAATGCAGGGTCCAAGAGCTCTCTGGAAAGGAATGGGCAGCACGTTCATTGTTCAGGGCATAACCCTGGGAACAGAAGGCATCATCAGTGAATTTACACCTTTGCCAAGGTATTGCATGGGTTTTTTGTTGTTTTTTTTTTTTTTTTTACTGCTTCAAACCAATGTATCATCAGTTGTTGTCTTATTTTCACAGTTTTAGAAATGTAAGGCTGTTTGAAAAATTTTACTTGACGAGAATAGTCAGACATTGAACAGGAGTTTTTGGCACAGTTTGATTGTCTTGGCACAGAGAACCTCGTAATTAATAAATAGTGACTCTTGCTGTAGTCACTGTTTATAGACTCACTATAAATAGACCCTTTCTGGAAAGGTTTCTGTGTTTGCTTTGTCTACCTACTGGCCTGAGTATAGAAATAACAGCAAATTGGTCTTCAGTATAATTTCACTGTAGCAAGAGAATTAGCACATTTGATCTTGCGGTTTGGTTTGTGGGATACTAGAAACACTACCCCTGTCTAAAGCCAGAGCTCATGATTTCATGAATCTAAATACAGAAAGCTTAAGATAGCTAATGAGCCTGCAGATATATCTTGCTGAACATTTCCAGCATCAGTGCTGTGAGGGAGCAGAACAGGAGTTTTGGAGAAGATGAGGTAAATAAGAGGCCATGTGGCTGTCAGCTTTGTTCTCTGTCCTCCTCTGAGGAGATGGATGCAGCACTCCTGCCTGATGAACAGAAGACTCTTGGTTCCTTTGTGCATGTTAATGTGCTCTTTTCTTTACAATGATTGGTTTCTGCTGCTTGCTCACAGGCCTAGGCCAGGTGTAAGGTTGTCTAAGATTAACCATTCACACACTGTCTTGGTGTTTCTTCTTGTTACTTTTTCTCCTCCTCTCAGCCAAGGTCCTTCAAGGGCAGCCTCCTCTTCCCTGCTTCCTTCAGGTAGAAAAAATCTCCACGCTCCTTTATCAACAGTTATGTGCACATTGTTCGGTATTCTCATAATAGAGGAGTTACAACTAAAAATTAGTGACTTAATTTTAAGAGAGGTTCACTATCCCACTGCTTGTCTTTGACTATAGTATAGTAATTGACTATAGCTTAGTAATTGCTTTTATTTTGATTTGTGACATTCTACTTTTTATGCTGAACTGCAGTCCCAGGATTAGGTTACATTACAACATTGTAATGTCATTCTGCTTTGAGATTCAAATCTGATAATTTTTTTTTCTGAAGACTTTTCATCATTTTTTCTTTTATAATGTTCCAGAGCTATCAACAAGGGCTGACAGTGGTGATAACAGATATTGTCTTTTTTTTTATTTATTTTAAGATGTGAGGAGGTTGTGCGGGAGAGTGTATTATGTAACATAACTAAAACTTCTAGGGAAGTTGGAAGATGCTGTGAATGAATCAAAAGTTAGGAAAAGATAAACTTAACAGGTGCCGGGCAGACATTGAAGCCAGTGAAATGATACTGACGTCTTTAACGTGCAGATAGAGGTCGAGTATTTAAAGGACATGGAAACTGACCTCATTTTAAAGATCAGAAATGTAGGTGGGCTGAATCAAAATATTATTATGATGCATGAATATTAATTAAAGGAAGTCTTCGCACGTTCTGAAGCTTGTCCAAAGCATTAGCAGCATTTAATTCTTGGACTGTATGGAGTGTGTATTTAAACTTTCTGGTCTGCTCTTTCTCATACACAACTGAATTTCCCAGGCATAGACTTTCCTCCGAGTGTGACTTGTTCTTGTTTTTAAATACTGCTGTAGGCGATGCTTAAGTTCATGGGATGTGATATAGTGTTTATATTTTCATAGTGTTTATATTTTCATGGATTTCTGTCCGATGTAATGAAGGATTTTCATCTTGTGCGCCAGCTATTCAGTTAATTCGTAAAGTGAACTGGTACAGCTGCCAAAAGAAGCAGTCCTTTCTGCTACTGGCTGCTCATTCTTTTCTCAGTGCTATTCCCATCCTTGTGACATCAGAGTACATGAACGGTCATAAAATGCCCTGGACTGGGGAAATGATCTGACTGAAATGGTTGTTTTGCACGTGCAGCACCTCATGCAGTTTCCTACTGGATACTCTGCGTTCCTTTTTAATGGTAGCCTGTGTCTTTGGGCTGTCACAGGGAGGGGAAGGTTAGTGCTTATAGCAGCAGTGCCACCAAATCTGATATAAAAGGTTATTTAGCTACATTATTAAGCTACAAAAGATACATGGAAAATGCTGTTTCCAATTCTATATTCTAATATCGTAACGCCCCATCTCTTTTAGGAAAGTGCAGGTGGAGTATGGTTAACACTTACTACTGGCATTTTAAGGTGCATAAATAGAAAATACTACTTGGAGGTTATTTTTTTTTTTTTGAAGTCAGCTCTGTGTTAAACTCATGGTTTTTCTTTTCTTTTACTGGGGTGTGCGAAGGCTGGTTGTGAGCCAAAAGACTTGAGTTAAGTTTGTAAAGAATTATTCTGCAGCTTCTGGTCTGATCTGTTGTGCTCGATTTGGTCTGGTAGAACTGTGTCAGAATGTGATTTCAGGAAAGAAGAACTGAGTAAATGTAACATCAAAGAACATAAAAAGCGGAACCAAACCAAAAAAGGAATAAAAAAGGATAAAGGAAAAGTATTGAGATTTTAAAATAATCCAATATTCCCTGGAAACGGCTTTAAGAGTTAATAAATACAAAACACTAAAGCAAGTAGGTGTGAGAAATTGAGACGACTTATTAATTGAAAGCTTTTTTGACAGAAAACCTAACAGGCCAGAATGTGAAAGTTAAGCACGATTTATGAAACGCCTAGTTGATGTCTTTCTGCTGCAGGAAGTTCTGCAGTGTAAATGGATAGTAGAACACCCCATGAAAATGGAAGTGCTTGAGAATGTGGTTTTATACATATTAAGGTAAATACTTTTCTTTCTAGGGAGCTTTCCCATAAATGGAACCTCAAGCAGATAGGTGGACACCTTCTACTCAAAGGGTAAGTGTAGCATGTGTTACTACCTAATATCTTAGTACCTACACATTGCTAGAACTACACAATGTTCATTAGTTTAATCTGCAGCCACAGCTACTTGACAGGGTGATAATATTAATTTCCAAGTTTTTCTTTTTTTTTTTTTTTTTTTTTAACAACCTTGATTACCTACACCACTTTCATGGATTATTTTCTATTACTAGATCTTTGTGTCTGTATGGAACCTGACTAATTTAAAAGACTAGATTCTTTTAGTAATTAACTCATGATACCTGAGAGACTTGAATCAGTCTGGTCACATGGAAGTAGGATTTAACAGAACTTCAAAGTGAAGTTCATCTCAACTTGCTAATATGCATTTTAGTAACTGAATTATGGCTTGTTAGTTTTCTCTTAGGCACAGCCTGGAAGGTAATTTTATAAACTTTCAGGTACATATTTAGCTAAAATTACAGTATTGTCATGACTTTAATTATTATCTTGTTAATTTTTACAGTTTAACACACGTGGTAGCAATGCCTTTTTATTCTGCGAGCCTGATTGAAACTGTACAGGTAATGTACATGTATTTATAATATTTAAAATTATATTGTTATTGTCTTTATAGATTAGATTATGTGTAGGACTGAGTCTTCGGCTTTGGATTCGCTTTTCTGTTAAAATAGCTGCATTTGTTTTCCTTAAGGCTGTGTGACATTAACTGAGATGTATTTACTACGATAGATGTGTTGGTTACAGTGTCTGAAGTCTAATTCTAGATTTAGGTAGGACATTTGTTATAGGTAGTTGTTACTTGTCCTTATTTCATAGACAGCATATTCTGTCTGTATGTTCTAGCAGATACATTAAGAAGACCTCTGTGATTTAAGGATTTTAAAAGGCTTACTAGATGAGTTGTTGCATTGATTCCTTTCCCTATAGCTACTATAAAGTTTTTCAGTAGTTCAACATTGTTTTATTAAAATTCTGCATTCTTCTGTCTCAGAACCGCTTTCATTCAGTCAGACTTTTGCTTTTAAATTTTTGTTTGGTTCTTCCTTAACCGTGACAGTAAATACCTGGAACTGCCACCTAGGCTATAGCTTAACTTGTTCTGTAACTGCACAGAATTGTACAGCTCTGTGTGGCAAATTTGCCTTTCAGTGACTTCGGGGTAGCTCTTCCAGCTATCTGTCTATCATCTTAAAATGGTTTGGGTTGCAAGAGTTGGAAGTTGCTCTTAGTTAACAGGATAATATTTCTGTGCAGCTTGTGGAGCTCGAGTGTGGTGCAGGATAGTCCTTCATGTCATTCAGTTGTCACAATTTCATTCATAACAGAGTCGAGTTGTAAGTACAGTCAAGACTAAAATGCAGCTGTTTAAATGGATGGTTCAGCGGCTGGTGTATGTCTGCAAAATGGTGCTTTTTCTGTGCAGAATAAGCAGACAAGGCTGGCATCTGCAGTTTTGATTTTCAGCAGAGGAAGGTACTTGTAAGGGATAGAATTCTGCTCTATTCAAAGGAGCCAGAATATACTAGGAAGGCTGTTTTATGAAACCTTCTTTCTCTGTCTGGTTGAATTATTTTCAAAATAATGTTCTATAAATCCAGCCTGCGTGGATCCAGTTAGTAGAAGCCAGGGGAAGATTTAACTAATCTCATACTGGGAAGCTGACTAAGGAAATTCTTATGTCCTGGGAAATGGCTTTACCTTGCGCGAGCTGTAATCCTAGAACTAGGAACGGAGGTAGAACACCGTTCATTTGTCTTGAGCTCATAGCACGCCATGGAGTGGAATGTCTTATAGAAGAAGTAACCTGTCTGAATTTTTGTCTGAAAGTGTGTTAGCTACGGAGTTGAATATTTATTTTACTAAAAAATGGTGAAAGAGAGCATGATTTGGAGCCCTCTGTTTGCAAAGCAAGTAATAAAGTTTCTTTGCTGGAAAGTGGCTTAATAGAATAACAGAAGAGCCAGAACAGCATTCCCTTGAGCTTTTAGACAGGTTATCTCTGTAAAGCATTGCTATAAAAATATAATTCTGCTGAGATCAGAGGTGTTTAGTCCTTGTGGGTTCAACTGTGTGCAGCTACTTTACTGGGTAGCTGTACATATGCCATATGAAATGTAATCTCCAGTTCCTGGGAACATAATGAGCTTTCTTATTAGAAGCACAGTAGAGGTAATGATATATTTGTGAAGATTTTATCCGTGTTGTATTGATCAGTGTCTGAAGGCAACTTGGCTTCTCAGCTTTGCGTTATATTGCTGTGCTGCAAGAAGACGATGACCAGCAACAAACTGTAGAAGTTAGATTGTGGTATCTGTTACTTAGAGGTTTATATTAACTTTAGTTGTCTTCATTCAGATAAACTATACTGTTCGACAGTGTAATTTTACACGTTTCCCCAAGTTGATATATTTAATCAGATTAACTAAATGGTAGAAGTTCATAGTTTTTGCACTACTGTTTTTCCTTTTGACATTTCAGACCACAGGGTGGTGTGTTTGCCAAATGCAAGCGCAGTTTGGAAGTGCAGTGACTTTAGTGCTGTGGGGAGAAGAGGACTCTGGAGGGGTTATAGTGCTTAACCTCTGCTTAAAGTCTGGAACAATGTTATACTCTGAAGCATTTGAACTAGTTTGTCTTGTGTGCAGACTGACCGTGGGGGTTTTGCAGGCTGTTAGTGCTCCCCTGAGCGCTGAGGGATGTTCCGGAGATTTATCCTGTCAGGAGGTCAGGACACAGGCAGCTTGGACTCAGACTTGGGTGTTGGGGAGAACACCCTCAGATCCTCAATTTAAGATACAACAGAGATCATAAAGCACTGAAATTTTATAAGCTTTAAAAGGGGAACTGATGTTTTCATCTTTTTGTGCAGTCATAGATAGACCATAATAAAGTAAATAGTTGCCAAGCAAATTCTTTAAAATTATCTGTTTTCCTAAGAGGCAGCATAGGTAAAGAGCACTGTTTAGGTTCAAATAATGGCATGGAAACATCTGGAGCTGAATGTATGAAATTCAAATTAAAAATGACCTTTCAGATCAGCTTTTGTTATGGAAGTCTTGATCATGCACATGTTAGTTCAAAGGCAAGACTTACAGTCCTTAAAGAGAAGTACCTCTAATTAGATAAAAACTTAGATTAAAAAAAGCATTTTCACAGAATCACAGAACAACCAGGTTGGAAGGGACCCATCGGATCTTCTAGTCCAACCATTCCTATCTAACACTAAACCAAGTCCCTCAATACCTCATCCACCCGTGTCTTAAACACCTCCAGGGAAGGTGACTCAACCACCTCCCTGGGCAGCCTATTCCAATGCCCAATGACCTTTTCTGTGAAAAACCTCCTCCTAATCTCCAGCCTAAATCTCCCCTGGCGGAGCTTGAGGCCATTCCCTCTTGTCCTGTCCCCTGTCACTTGGGAGAAGAGGCCAGCTCCCTCCTCTCCACAACCACCTTTCAGGTACTTGTAGAGAGTAATGAGGTCTCCTCTCAGCCTCCTCTTCTCCAGGATAAACAACCCCAGCGCTCTCAGCCGCTCCTCATAGGGTCTGTTCTCCAGCCCCTTCACCAGCCTCGTTGCTCTTCTCTGGACTTGCTCCAGAGCCTCAACATCCTTCTTGTGCTGAGGGGCCCAGAACTGGACACAATATTCAAGGAGAATATTTTGCTCTGGAAGCAGCCATTTTCAGTATGTGACTGCTTCAGAGACTGATACTTTCAGCACTGCAGTGTGCTGGAAGTTGAATTTCTTCGGTAGTAACACAAATAACTGGACTGTACGTTAAATAAAGGCTCCTTAAGATGGATTCATTTTTTAAAAGGAAGATTACGTGAGTGCTCTGGAGTGATAGAACGTGTGTAGATGAGATAGTTCGCAAACGTGCAACTGGCTTACAAAGCTCAGCAGTGATAGCATGTCAGAGTGGATGTTGGTGTGGTTGAGATGTGTAGCACGAGTTGTAACTCTTCCATTGTGCTTGTAGAGTGAAATCATTCGAGATAATCCTGGCATCCTGGACTGTGTGAAAGAAGGAATCGGCAGAGTTGTAGGCATGGGAGTGCCCCATAGCAAGCGTCTCCTTCCTCTGATGGTCTTGACTTTTCCAACTGCTCTACACGGAGTTCTTCACTATGTCATCAGTTCCATCATCCAGAAGATTGTTTTGCTCATTCTGAAAAGGGGTAATTCCCACAACCTCCCAACTGAGAGCTCTGCTTCTGTGCAGAGCATGCTGGATGCGTATTTCCCAGAACTTATCGCCAGCTTTGCTGCCAGCCTGTGCGCTGACGTCATGCTCTACCCGCTGGAGACAGTTCTACATCGCCTCCACATTCAGGGGACACGCACGATCATTGACAATACAGACCTTGGCTATGAAGTGCTTCCCATCAATACTCAGTATGAGGGAATGAGAGACTGCATAAATACTATAAAGCGGGAAGAAGGAATGCTGGGCTTTTATAAAGGCTTTGGAGCTGTGGTAGTGCAGTACACCTTGCATGTGGCAGTTTTGCAGTTTACCAAAATTATTTACTCCACACTGCTGCAAAACGTTTCTTAATCTGTTCAGGTGTGGATTCAGCACAGTGGTCGTGATTGACTTACTAACCTAATTATTGTTTAAAATGGCTTAGAAAGTGAAGTTTGCAGAATCCATTCTGTAGATTTTTCTTGCACTGTAAAAAAACTGTTCAAAATATGGGGATATAGTTTCCGAAGTGTAACTTAAAGTACTGTTTAAGTTGAAAATTATAGACAAATTGTGTGTATTATGTGTAGTTGTACAGCAGAGAGTTGGATGTTGATTGTTTGGAGAGAGGATCTACTTTCCTCTGACTAGTTAATTCCTTAAGAGGAATGGATGTGAATTCTTAATGTCTGCTTTATAAACATCCCATCTGGTACCTAATTTGGGCTGCTAGCCGGTTCAAAGGAATTCATTTTCATAAGCTGTAAGAAATTGCAAGGGAGATTCCGGTGGATTTACTGGTCTTTTAAAAATGTTCTCAACTTCACTGTTAATGGAGCTGTGAGCAAAATAGTAACTGTAGAGAAGAAACAAGTGGAAAAATGTCGTAATTAACAGGTACATAGTATACTTATTACTTCACTGCACTGTGACAGAAGACAAAGAGGAATAACGAAACCTTGGATATAGGCAAAATTACACAGAATGCAGATTTGGCTGTTGTGTAGTTTGTTTGCAAGGCTTATAGTAACTAAAGTGTGTGAATAAAGCAAATTAGAAACTGATGTGTGCATGTGTAAGTGCCATTTCCAGTCAACTTTTTCCACATAACTTCAGGGCTTAGTTTTACTCTGCTACTTCATGTAAGAGTAGAAGAGCCTGACAAGTGTTCATAGTGTTAACGCTCAAAGTGTATAGAAAGTGTAAAATTGGGTATTTCTAGAGTTTCTCATTTGTTAACTCACTGAGGTATGTACACAATTTACTTTCTGGTTTGCACTGCTGTCCTTCATTCAAAGTCTCTGCTAGGTTGGATATTTTGTGGAGCAAAATAAAGTCTCTTTATGTTGAGTAAACTACTGAAATGTACTATTTTTGCCCTTTTCCACTACTAATTCAAGACTTCATGTCTGAAAATGAGTTCTGATCATATCTAGTCCTTCTTGGTTTTGTCAGCAAATATCATGAAAGTTGGGGAGAACTGGCTATTTTTTCCAACTGAAACAAGCATGTGGAGAGTTGCTTTTAAATTATGAGAGCCTGCTACCTTCTTCACACTTCCACGTGGCAAGTCTGTCTTTGTGAACGCTGTAAATTTATGTGCATTTTAATGATTAATCATTGTATAGTCCTTGTCGCTTATGGGACGCAATCATGGCAAAATACTGAAAAGGTGTTGCTGTCCGTAAGTTCCAGCTTCAAGTCATTTGCAGGTCTGCTTTGCTGTTAATCTGACTTCCATGTATTTAAAATGCTTAAGCATTGAAACAGAAAGTGTAGAAAACTTGAGAAATGGTTTTATTTTGAAGTATTGTTAATTGCAAATTTAGTGTACAGAATGAAGCAATGAAATAAAATGAGAATTCACTAAGTATTGTGAAGTAATTCATTGAAGAGGCATATAAAGGAATCCCAGTCTGTGTTACACTTCATTGTTTAGGCTTCAGAGTGACTTTTTTAAGTTCCTCAACTTTCCTAAGTGCAAGAACATGGGTAGAATATATAGCTATACACAAGAATCTGGGTAGAATGTTATATTTGTATGTTAAAAATATAAACTTCCCTAGAGTCCGAAGAGAGTCATATCAGAAAATCAACCAGATTGGAAAGGATTTTGGCTGGTTCCTTAGTCCAAATTCCTGCCTTAAGCAAGGACAACTTTGACTTCAGATCAGATTATACAGGCACTTGTCCAATCAAGTTTTTAATTCCAACTTCTGATATGTAAAACCGACCTTTTTAAAGGTGCTAAATCCAGCTAAAGCAAACTGTTCCATTACATTTTGCCTTGAAGCAGTAACTAAGTGCATATTGGAGGCCAACACTCGCAGATGTATCAGTGGAATTGGGCAATGATGTTTTTCTAGGAATAAAATTTCAGGGAAGACACTGTCATTTGAGCGAAGATACCGAGTTCTCTGAAGAGCACTCGATGTTGTGCTAGAATATGAGCTTGTGTGAAACACTTGGCATTTGCTGCCAAGAGTTTTACAGTTCTTGATTGTGCCAGATCTCAGGAACTTCAGGCAGGGCGAGAAAGGGTACTATCAACTCAGAGCAAATCTTCAGTACAAAAGTCAATTGCTTTGGGCTATTCTTTTTTGGTTGTCTTCCAATCAGTTAGAATGATCATGTTTTGTTTCTTCAGGTATACTTACTTTACCTTCCAAAAGGAGTCATTCTCTGCTTTGTCTAGAGTTGCTGCTTTGCCAGTGCAAAAATGTAAATGTTGAGGTGAAAAACTCTTTTTTAGCATTTTTAATCATAAGTGTACTGTTAATGTATTTGTTTTTCATTTGGATCTTAAATCTAGGTATTCGATTTTCAGCTCACATGAGTGATCAGTAGGTGGTATTAGCAGGACTGAAAAGATGCAGAAGTGCTGTAGGAAGTTTTACATTTTCTGCTATAGGAGACATTCCTGTGTGCTCTGTTCTTCCTGATGCAAATTTAATTGCTTTTTTCTGACTCTTTTGTTTTTAAAGAAGAAGACTGATGTCAAGAAGACAAATGTTACTGAAGAAAGACAGACTCAGTGTAATATTCCGGTGAAGAATTACTTGGCTTCTCACCCGAGCTCCTCCAAAGGCAAGCCTTGATGTGTGATAACTGACAATAGATCAGGAAACTGAGATACGTGCCCTGCTGGAAACCACTGCAGTTAACTACCTGTGTTGTTTTACAGGCCACCTTGCAGGCCAGGCTTGATTTGTGGTGGTTTTAGAATAGAGCTTTTGGGTCTGGTGCTGGAGCTACTACTGTATTCTTCAGCAAAGCTCCAGCTACACACGTGTTCAGCAGATCCGCTTTGTGGCATGTGAGGTGATGTAGCTCTGGGTCCTGTCTGTGCTTCTTGAGTCAGGCAGTCGTTTTTACAAATTTATGCAGCGTTTGTAAGACTCCATATCAAATTCCATGCTTTTTCTTAGCTCTTCTGAATTTAGCAGTAAGTTCAAAGCAGTTATGTAAGCTGATGTCCTGTTCCATTCAAGGAAGTCATTCAGCTGGATACATGCATTCAGCTACAAATATGATCAGTGCACATGATGTAAACGAGGCCTCTGCATTAATATACAATAATTATACAAGCTCTCGACTGTGTTCTAAGATTTTTGGTGTGTAATTCATAGAATCATAGAACAGCCAGGTTGGAAGGGACCCATCGGATCTTCTAGTCCAACCATTCCTATCAAACACTAAACCAAGTCCCTCAAGACCTCATCCACCTGTGCCTTAAAGACCTCCAGGGAAGGTGACTCAACCATCTCCCTGGGCAGCCTATTCCAATGCCCAATGACCCTCTGCGTGAAAAACCTCCTCCTAATCTCCAGCCTAAATCTCCCCTGGTGGAGCTTGAGGCCATTCCCTCTTGTCCTGTCCCCTGTCCCTTGGGAGAAGAGCCCAGCTCCCTCCTCTCTACAATCTCCTTTCAGGTACTTGTAGAGAGTAATGAGGTCTCCTCTCAGACCTCCTCTTCTCCAGGCTAAATAACCCCAGCTCTCTCAACCGCTCCTCATAGGTTCTGTTCTCCAGCCACTTTCAAATCATTTGCCCTTTCAATGATACCTGAGGAGAAGGGTTCACACGCTAAATGCTTTGATCTAATGGTTGTACCGAAGAGACTTGAAAGCAAGACATAACAGCAGCATTTTCCCACCTGTATGGGAGAAGAGGTGGTAACAAAACATGAATAAACCACTTGATGATGTATCGTGTATCTCCATTAGGGGCAAGAAAGTAAGACCTTTCATCAAGAGCTGATTACATCTGTGTTTTAAAAGCAAATCTGATTTTAAGGAGTTGGATAAAACTGTATTTACGTTTTGCTTTGGGGTTTTTAATGGAATATAGATAACGTGCTCTTTTCCTTCATCACTGTAACCTCTACACAGACAGTTTGGCAATAATGAACAGAATTTGAGCATGGGAAAGAAGCAATGTTGAAAATACAATGTAGAAATTTCCCAAAAATGCAAGCAAGCGAAAGTCGATGATGTGTTCAATGTCGACGAATGTTTTCAATGGCAGTAAATTAATAAAGTACTAATGTCCAGATATTAGTATTGGTGCAGGGTTTCATTTGGAAGTCTATTTAAAGAGAAAGCAAAATCAGTAATTGTTTTAAGCGCAACACATATACTTTTTTCCCCATGACACTTGTGAACTAACTCAACTAATTGGCTTGTATTCTTTCAGCTTTTTCAGTAGGTAAGAAAAAAGCCAGCAAGGTCCTCCCTTCAAATCAAGACACACTTTCAATGGATGTAGATACCATCATACAACATTCTAATACTGCAGTTTTATTATTTCTTATTTTTGTTCAAACTACTTATGAGTTGGCTCTAAGTATACATGGCAGCTCAGTCTGAGACACTAGCACTTTTGATTTTAAGGTATAGAATGTGACTTGCACCCACCAAGGCAATAAAATCAGAAGGGTTGGTTTAGCTCTTCCCTGAAATTCTGAGTCTTGCTCTGATTTCCCAACCTTAAGCTTGGCAATAAGGCAAATCAAGAATAAGTAGACTTGTTGGACAGGACTTGACTCTCTCTCTGTGTAGGCAATTCATGTCTTTGACCAAGAGGCAACAAGCTTGTAAATCATTGTATCCAATTCTTGGTTTCAGAAAAGAGGAATGGTTGGTTTGCTTTTACTGCAGCAGCGAGTGTGACTGAAGTTTTGGTGCCTGAAGTGGAATCCTGTATTTGTGTGTTAGTTGAGCCTTCGAGCACGTTCTGTAAGAAGAAGCACCACTATGCGTAGTTGCCTTGATTTGCAGCTCCCAGCTGATACCAGCTCTGTTCAGTGCCATTTCAAGTGGTTGCGACACCTTTGATATCCGTCCACATCGCTTATGAGTTATGGTTTCTGCAGATGCAGCTTTCAGCCTAAACCTGTTGGCAAATACAGGCACGGGCAGGATTGCAAGAGGCTTTCACCTGTGGCCTAACTTTGTGTGCAAAATGAGCCAGAAGGAAAAAATAAATGTAGGCAATGGGAATGAGAATTCTTGAAACTGAGTGTGTGCTTATCAGTGTGTGCTCCTTGATAAGGAGCTCCATGTCACCCTAACAGCTATTTGAGCACAGTGGAGAGGTGGTGGTAGCCTCTCTTGTCTCATGTGTTTCAGGGGCTTGAAAACGTCTGAAATGTCTCCTTGCAAGAGTGGAGGTGATTTTTCTTTCTATCACAATCCAAAAGAAAAAAAAAACAAACAAAAAAACCAGGCAGAAAACCTCCTGCGATGCAGATAACTGTTGCGTAACCAATTCTGACACACTTTCAAACATCCTACATGACATTCATTGATTCCTGGAGTGGAATCCTGAATTTGTGTGTGATATTTGAACCTTGAAGCACCTCTTGTAGGCAGAAGTGCCAGTATGCATTTTTTTAAATGAAAAGAAGCCCTTCACCACCTTTCTGAAGCCCTGCTTCTGCCAAGGAATTTAGTGTGTCCTGTCCTCTTAGCCTATTTAATTTCACCGATTTGCCGACATAATGTATCCTGTAAAAGCTCACTTGTGTTTTTCCCTCTGATACTTTTGTGTCTGATAAGTACTCTCTACTAATGGAATTTCCTCAGCATAATGCCCTTCAATCTTTGCATATGGACTGCTTTGGAAAAAGGTTTCCAGGTACTCCACCAAAGGGAAAATAATTGTGTATTTAAATACAGTTTAGCATTTTTCTCAATGGAAGTGCTAAACAGGCACTTCTAGATCACAAAAGAACCACAGGGCTGATCTGTAACAAGTCAAAATCTTTTCATCTTCCTAAAACTGACCATGTGAGCTTGTTCTACTAAGAAATACAGTACGAGGGAAACTTTGCAGCATGGAGTATAAGAAGTTGGAGTCATATTTGGGGACTAACTGTGGATTTCTGTAACTGCCCCTGCTTGGGGAGACTAATGTTTCTGCTTTCACAGCAGGACAGCAGCTGTGAGCATTAGTTTTCCCAAAAGGAAATACACAGCACGATGACACATGCTGTCCTCTGTCTCCTCTGTAGCTGCAAGAGTTTTCCCCTCTCTCTGGCAAATTGCAGGTCAATAACTGCCTCTCAGACCTTCACACTCTGCGCAGATTGCAGAGAAAGTTACTTGGTCAGGATTGTTCCTCGTCAGCAGAACAATGCTGGGAACGTTCAGGGATTTCCTGATCTCACTGGAGTGTGACGCAGAGGATGAGATGGGATGTCCTAGTGAAGTAGAACTACCAAAGAAAAGATGATTTACATTTTCTAGAGACTGTAGAAGTGTTTTCTCCCTTGTCCCTCCTGCGTGTTTTCTGTACCTCTGTATTTTTAGATAGGAATGGTTGGACTAGAAGATGTGATGGGTCCCTTCCAACCTGGTTGTTCTATGATTCTATGATTTTGTGCCGGTGTTCTCCTCGTCGTGCGGACAGAAGCATTTGTCATTAGTGATGCGATCCCTGTTCTTTGTCACAGGAGTCACCTTGGTTTCCTTTCTCTGTGGAGCTGTACAGGTTGGCTTGTGTCCACCATGAGCTGGTAAAGTATTTTGCCAACAGCTTCGGTTTTAGGGAAAGAAATTAAATTTTAATACTTACAAGATCTCATGAAAACATCTGTGTATAGCAAGTGTCAGACTTATCAAACTACTCCTGACTTCAAATTTCTTCCTCTAGAAAGAATGTTTTCTGCTTGGCAGGAAACGCTTTCCACAAAGTAGTTTCTCTTCCTTTTTTCTAGAGTTCTTTTGTGTCATCCCTGGCTTTATAGGCCATTTCCTTGCCTCTTAACAGCATGTAAACCCTCTCTTTAGTCATTCCGCTTTCTTATTGTGTGTCTTTTTGATCTCCTTGGGGTTCATAATCTGCCTTTTCTGTCTTTGTCCTTGTTTATCTCCAGTGAAATCTGCAGCACCTGCAATCTTCTCTCTTCTTGTTTCCTGAGCTGAAGGTCACTCTGGGCACTCAGCACTGTATGTAACGGTGCCCATTGCATCTTGCAGAGTATTTGAGCATTATCCACTCATCTGAGTAGATACAGAGTACATGGAGTATTCACCACCAGAAGATTCAAACTGAGCTTCACACTGAGGCTGTAATTTATACTCTGCCTTGACGAATTCACACGTTGATGAATATTCCCTTAACACTTCAGATGGATAAGATTTAAAGTCGTTTAGCTTGGTCTCAAATGTTGTCGTGTTGGCAGTTCCTGTATGTATACGTGTATGTAAAAATACACTAGAACTATAGTAGAAAATATGTAGAACTATAGTAACTGTGTAAGGACAGGTGTGCAGATGTTGAAATGTATATGGTTTGTTTCTTAATTCTTTGTAGTCCTTGAGGCGATTTTCTTAAATGTGCCCATCTGCCTGTGTTCGTGGTGTTTGTCTGCAATTATTTCTACTTTTAATAGCTGAAGCCAAAGAACTGCTCATCATGAAGGGAATTATTCTTCCAAGAATTGGCCTGTAGTCGTCACAGGAACAGATTCTGAGATTATAAAAATCTGGCTGTGGTTTAGAAATGTGTGTCCTCGGTGATGAAGGTGAAAGTTCTTATTTGTCAGAAATTGTTGCACTTAGATTTTACTCCTAAAACCAACAGAAGGCTTGAACAGTTACTTTTTGTGACTGCACCTGTGAAAAACAAGCCTCTTTTTCACATAAGGATGACAGAAGCTGGAGTCATAAATTGGTGGTGGTGGATGTTTCCCCCGTTGCTTTTTGACATATACATAACTTTCTTACAGGACCATCTTTGTCAATGACTGTATTGAGTGGAGATTGTGTTTTGGGTTGGTTCTGCTTGCAGGGTGGTCACTGCTTGCTTGTGTTCTTGGCTTTACCGAGTCAGTTTTCTGTCCTTCGTGTCTGTTTTGCTGGAGTTCAGGTGTAGCATCTTGCAGCTACCTACTTTTCAAGCTCTGGAAGTAATATCTCCCTGTTAACAAAGCACTTTGTCCAGGATAAATCGCTTGCTGGAGAATCACCTTCATGGCTGTAGTAGTTTAATCAAGTCAGCTAACGAGACCAAGCAGAGCTACGTTATAATGAGAAAAAAGAATACTGTGTTGCTCAAATACCTCCTTCTCTGCCTTGTGACATTAACCTATTTTTTTTCTCTGCATCCAGTACTTACATGCTACTGCTTGCTTACTTCTCCAGATGCACGTACGTCTTTCTAAGTCCTTTTCCACTCTTTCATTTTTTCTGTTCCCGTGGTTTATATGGATTGGGAGCTTTGAAATGAGTCAGATAGCAGTTTGGAAACAGCACATCTGTAATCTGACAAACCTGCTGAGGTGGTTCGAACCATGACTGACTTTTTGAGACATTCCTAAAATCCACTAATTCTTTGAGATGGGAAAAGAAGAATAGAATATCTGCTTTCCATTTAGCTTTTTGACAACACATTTCCTCCCTTCCTACTTCCCCCAAACAACCAACAAAACCCTAACTGAGGTTCTGTGTATAAGACTGGAGAGAATATGTGACTGGAAGTAGGTTTTTACTTGCACAAACACACACACCCACACCAGCCTTTGGCCCTTCTTGAGCTTCAAGAAGCATGATTAAAAATTATAAAGAATCATAGAATCACCAGGTTGGAAGAGACCCACCGGATCATCGAGTCCAACCTTTCCTATCAAACACTAAACCCTGTCCCTAAAGCCATAAAGGCTAAATTAAAATCTCCAGAACTGGAATGGTAACATCAAAAAACATAAAAAAAATCTCCATTGAAGAATGGTGGGAATGTGCATATAGTGAAGATTTGGAAACAGTATTAATTGTTAGTCTTGTGAGCCTCTGTAAACCTGTAGTCTAAACAAAGTCTTGTCAGCTAAACCATTGACTCAAGACCTGACAAGACTTGTTTAGACCTCAGGTTTAATAGAAGTGCCTGAAAAACTGATGAGTGTGTGTATGTAGCACAGTGTTCTCCTGTAGGTCGGCCTTGCCTGGCTGCCAGGCGCATACCAAGATGCTCTATGATTCCCCCTTCTCAGCAGTCTTGGGAGGATTAAAAATTGACAAAAACGTTCATGGGTTGAAATATGGACTGGGGAATTGCTCACCAACTACTATCACAGGCAAAACAGGCTAAAAATCGTGAAATTAATGCAATTTATTGCTAAATAAATACAGTGGGATAATTACCAATTATTAATTTGGTAAATTTCCAATTTATTGTTGAGGAACTGACGACAAACACACTTCCAAATCTCATGGTGTGTCACACAAGCAATGTGGAGTTTTGTTTTGGCTAATTAATTAGAAGAACTAATTCTAAGACTCTTTCAAGGCCATTACTACAAAAACTGATAACAAATTTTACTTTGGGTGTATTTCTGTGGAATAAGAGGTCTCTCTTTTCACTAAAAGTAATTTTTAAATTTTTCCTGATTTCATGATAGAGTCAGGTTGGAAGCTTTCCCAATTAAAAAAAAAATTACCATAAAAAATATATATTAAATAAATAAATGCATACATACATGCATTCCAAACCCAATGTAAAAATATAAATTTAATGAATAATCAATAGATAAATTTATAAAAACATTTAGAGACTACCAGGGTTTAGTTTCCATTGAGTTTCAGCTGACACATTCTTCGGGGAACAGAACAAAGGGCAAAACTTTAATTCTGAGGATCTGAAAGGCAGGAATTTTAATTCAGAGGAACTCCTCTCTCAGTTTAAATGTTGTAATTTTGTCATTTAACCTTGCCCATAAGCCTAAACATTTTGAAATTTGTAAGACTGAGTCTTTCCCTGCCCACATGGTGCCCAACAGGAAGAAAATCCACAGGAACTTACCTGTTAGAGTTCACTTCTAAGGACTCTACATAAAATCACAACATGAAGAGTCCAACTTTGTGCTGAGTATCTGAGCTGTGTCCTCCTGCACAAGGTTGCAGTTCCTGTATGTATGCAAGAAGTGAGACTAACAGGGTAGGTACACGACTGGCACAAAGCATTTGTATCACTGAGTCCAACCATTCCTATCAAATGCTGTAGTCGGGTGGGACATGAGTGCATGATCAAGACATAATTCTTGAGGGGCTGACACTGGCCAGGATGTGGAATTATTCACCACTAACACATATCATAGAATCACCAGGTTGGAAGAAACCTATCGGATCCTTGAGTCCAACCATTCCTATCAATCACTAGCCCAAGTTACTCAAGACCTCATCCACCTGCACCTTAAACCCCTCCAGGGAAGTTGACTCAATTTCCACCCCCAGGCAGCCTCTGCCAATGCCCAATGATCCTTTCTGTGAAGAATTTTTGCCTTATGTCGAACCTGAGCCTCCCCTGGCAGAGCCTGAGACCATTCCCTCTCATCCTGTCAAATGTCCTACCTGTCTGTGGGTAGGATCCAGAAAATGGGAATAAAACAAGTATTAGGGTAAGTGGACACCTGCATGATGGATGTTTACAGCAGCTTAAAAAAAATGCAGCATCGCAAAGAAAAAAATCAATGTCTCAATCAATGACTTTTACCATCTGGTAGTTACGAATTTTGTCTCTCTGGAGCATTGGCCTTGACTGGTAACCAGTTGCTCAGAAAGCTGCTCTCTCAGTCCCACTCCTGTTCCTCAAAGGTCGTCACCCAGTTATGTTGTCATAGCACCAACACATTGACCTTTTTTCCTTACTCACGTGTATACTAGAGAGCCCCTTTCTGTCAAGAATGATTTTTGCTTTACAACATGATTCACTGAAAATAAATACGAATGCGTCATAGGTTTGTTCTGAGGAAACCACCTCCTTATGCAATTCTTTTAATGAGATTGTAGAATTCTCTTTCATATTCAATGGTTCATTGCCCTTTTTATAAATATTAAGACAACAAGACAAATTGGGTAGTATCAACAACGTGTCTATGGTAAAAAGCTGAGAATTCAAGTTTAAAATTAGGGCCAAAGACAACAAGTTGCGTGTGTATATAAATATTTGCTGAAAGACTTTCACTTTTGAAGCTTCAGATCCAGTCTGAGATAAGAAGCTCAGATTAGATCTGAGGAAAAGCCGTGCGGTAGTAATTTCATGTTTCATTGCAAATTGGAAAAACAAACAAGTCTGGACCTAGTCAGACTTCATGATACCGCCAGCTGCTGTGACCTTCTGCTAAAACAGGAATGACACACCACATTTTTCAAATTACGATGATGATTAGGACTGAGTCAATATATGGCTGGATTCATACCGATATTGAATTACCAGGTAATTAATTTTTACAGAGAAAGTAGGCAAGTAAAGAAACAGTCAATGCTGGTGTATTTTGATCTGAGCAATTAAGAAATTCAGCTGCCATTGAGTTTTAAACAATCGTCAGGCTTCGTATCCTCAGGCTCCTAGGGCAGCTCAGGCTGCTTTAGCTCTCAAAGGAGCATTGAGACCTCTGTAGTTTCTGCTTTTTATGCTTCTGAGTCTCTTGGGTTTTCTGTGTATGCACTTATTTACTAATGTATGTATGCGGATTTGTATTTACTAATGTATGTATTTACTATGTATGCCAGCGGAACATGCCCCATTCCCTCCTTGTCCACATATCGATATTTTTTCAAAAACCAAAAATAATCCGGGGCACACGGGGTGATGAGATGGGTGAATGGAAAAAGGGCAGATAGGGAAGGGCAGTGGCAGGTCCTACTCTCCTTTGTGCACAACCGGGAATACTGGGTCCATTGCAGACAGTGCCTGGGCCTCGCTGGCATAACTTTATTAACAATTTGCATATCTGTGTCTCTTAGGAGACACAATGCGACATTAATGATACATTTTGAAAAGGAAAAATCAATAACAATTTATCTACTGAGATCTGAGTTTCACCTTTCTCTTCAAAGCTGCCTTTTGTAGCAGGTAGATGTGTGTGAGGTTCCTGTTGGCATGATGACAAGTGTTTGCCTTGTCAAAACATTTCTCCGAACTGGGCGATGAGGCAGCATTTTGGTATTGTGCTTGGCTTATGGTTTGATGAGTTAGTACCTTGTATTTCTGTGTCTTAACGGTCCTCTGTTAGCTTCAACAGCAGGACTCCTCCACTGTCACCTACTCGGAAGGAGAGTGTTGGCATGTAGTGCTCTACATGAGCTCTCGTTCAATGTTTATTACATTTGGAGTTAAACCTTCAGTAACAGTAATGGGAAACTACAGGGAAAAAATCCTGGTGTGGTCAGTTTTATCATATTGTGCATGACACTAAGCTGGGTGGAAGTGTGGATCTGCTGGAGGGTAGGGAGGTTCCAGAGGGATCTGAAGAGGCTGGATCCATGAGATGAGACCAACGGGATGAGGTTTAACAAGGCCAAATGGCAGATCCTGCACTTGGGGCACAACAACCCTGAGCAGCTCCAGACTAGGAGAAGTCTGGCTGGAAAGTGCCTGGAGGAGAAGGACCTGGGAGTGTTGGTTGACAGCAACTGACCATGAGCCAGCAGTGTGCCCAGGTGACCAAGAAGGCCAATGGCATCTTGGCTTGGATCAGAAATGACGTGACCGGCAGGTCCAGGGAGGTTCTTTTCCCTCTGGACTCGGCACTGGTGAGACTGCTCCTCGAATCCTGTGTTCAGTTGTGGTCCCCTCACCACAAGAAGGATGTTGAGGTTCTGGAGCGAGTCCAGAGAAGAGCAACGACGGTGGTGATGGGGTTGGAGAACAGGTCTTATAAGGAACGGCTGATAGAACTAGGGGTGTTTCTCCTGGAGAAGAGGAGGCTGAGGGGAGACCTCATTGCTCTCTGCAATTCCCTGAAAGGAGGTTGTGGAGAGGAGGGAGCTGGGGTCTTCTCCCAAGTGACAGGACGAAAGGGAATGACCTCAAGCTCCACCAGTGGAGGTTTAGGTTGGATATCAGAAGACATTTTTTTCCCGGGAAGGGTGATTGGGCAATGTCGGAGGCTGCCCAGGGAGGTGGTTGATTCACCTTCCCTGGAGGTGTTTAAGGGACGGGTAGGTGAGGTGCTGAGGGACATGGTTTAATGTTTGATAGGAATGGTTGGACTTGATGATCCTGGAGTTCTTTTTGAACCTTGTTACTGGGGATTGAATGAGGTGACCATTAAAAATCCCTTCCAACTCAAACTATTCTGTAGGTCTGCTACAACAAATCTTGCCTTGAAAATTTAAAGTGATTATTTTATTTTTCCATTATGGAAAACTTGAATATGAGGCAGCACATCTTGGATTCCACATATCTTTTCACCTCTGGGTTGCACTTTGGCAGACATCACTCACAGTCATTTTGAGCAGTTACCTCAGCTTAGCAGCCTGTACCCTGCATGGCCACAAAGCCGCAAGTTTAATCATTTAGCGCTTAGGGTGAGCAGTTGCCATGATGTCTCTAAGCTTGATTTTGCTAGAACTTAAGCTAGAGAAAATTTTAATTAGTGATGCCTTTGGGTATGGTGGTCCAAAAGAGCACACTTTGCAGGTAAATCTTCACACCTGCACCTGGATCCTAGAGGGTCTGGTTGCTTCTGACTTGTCTATCCTTACATCCCACAGGAATTTCTTCCCCTTGTTGCAGATTACCACTGCTGACTCCCATGCTTGTACTGCTTTCCTCTCAGTCTGTTCTGCCTCCAACACCTCGGGATGCTAAGCATAGAATCATAGAATCATAGAACAACCAGGTTGGAAGGGACTCATGGGATCTTCTAGTCCAACCATTCCTATCAGATACTAAACCAAGTCCCTCAAGACCTCATCCACCTGTGCCTTAAACATCTCCAGGGAAGGGGAATCAACCACCTCCCTGGGCAGCCTATTCCAATGCCCAATGACCCTTTTTGTGAAAAACTTCCTCCTAATTTCCAGCCTAAATCTCCCCTGGCGGAGCTTGAGGCCATTCCCTCTTGTCCTGTCCCCTGTCACTTGGGAGAAGAGGCCATCACCCTCCTCTCTACAACCTCCCTTCAGGTAGCAGTGGTGTGAGCTGCTGCCAGGGCTTCTGCTTGCCAGGTTGTACCAGTCCTATTTCCCCAGCTGATCCTCGCAGGCCTTGGGATGCCGCTTGCCACAGTGGCCACCAGGTTCACCTCTGTGCTTCTTCAAACCTGTCCTTGGAGAATTGAGCCAGATTTCTTATTTATGTGTCTGGATACTTTATAGAGTCCCTGTCTATGGTGTGGGCTCTTTTTCAGTTGTCAGGGAATGCAGGGTCAATTTTCCTTAAGTTTGCACTTCTGAAGAGTGACTCTGGTGAGATGGAAGTTGCATGGCTTTAACGAGTAACATGCCTGGCTTGTCTCAGGAAGGTAGAATAATGTTCTTCAAAACCCGCAAACCTCAAAAACCAAGTGCCAGGGAGCAACCCCTCATGTGTCAAGGCATTCCCTTTCCTCTGGTATTTTGTTAAATACTCTGTTTTCCTCTTCTTATCTTCGTGCCTTTTGCTTCCATCACTGACCTATACTGGCTTTTTATATTTCTAGAGATTTTTTCATTTTCTGTGCATAGAGGATCCTGTGCTGTGAGCTCAGCTTGGAGACAGTGCATTTTATTAAGCCAGACAACCCGAGAGCAGCTTTCACACTCCCACAGCCTCGTAAACCAAGTGTCCTTCTCTTCTTTTTTTAGGGAAGACTATAGCAGGACTGTTAGCAAATAGCTCACCTGGATTTGCTGATCACCTGCTGGCTACAGTATTTGCTAGAAAGATGAAGGAGGTGGGTGTAAATCACAATGATAAGAACTGAATGCTTTAGTACCTGGGCTTTTTCTCCTTTTTCACAGAATATATTTGCTTTCTGCACTTTGCAGGGATGTTGATTTAATAGTTGCTGTGGTAGCAACTCTAGGAACAAGTGTTATGTGGAAAGAGGTTGAGGATGATTTTCTTTGTGGATGTGAATGTGGATTAGGTACTTTTCTATTGGCTAAGGCACAGAAGTGGGATTTTAGATGCATTTATAGCAAAATTTTGTGTGCCTGTGAAGATCACATGCCTCCAAATTAGTTGGCAGCTAAACGTAGGCTTACTAAAAAGCATTTTTTTTTTACGTATGTGTCTAAAATTAATTTTTTATCTGGATATAGAGTCTTTGAATTAAACTTTTGCATTAAATCAAATAGCAGAAAAGATTTCCCCTTAAATACACACCCTGACACTGGTATCTACTTGCTTAGAATTATTCTTACAATCTGAACGTTGTTTTTCCCTCAGACAGCTTGAACTTCTTTGAAAATAACTGCTCCTTAAAAAGAAGTGTTTAGTTAACTACATCTACAGGTAGTTTGCAGTGTCTCTGTGAACAGAGAGTCTACCATCTCTCCAGGCAACCTGTGGTAGTGTTTAATCACCCTCATAGTAAAACAGTGAGATTTGTATGTTCAGATTATGTGCTTTAAACTTTGCCTATTGCCTCTTTGTTCTGTCAGAGAGCAAAGCTGTGAGGAGTCTGACTCCCTGTAAATGCCTAAGATGCAGGAACAATGGTGAAGCTGGGGAGAATTAAAGATCATGCAATCCAAGAAAAAAAAGGACATTTCTTATTATTGATCATTTTGCCAGGATAGAATTACTAGTAGGAACTGCATCGAAAATACTTAGTCTAGAAGAAAATATCATAAAAACTGATTAAATAAATTATTAAGAAAAAATATTCCCTTAAGAACTGCCACCACAGAAAAGAGATGAATTTCCTAGATACCATAGACTATCAAACATGACTCAGTGCATTCGAAATCTACTATGCAGGAATGACACATGTAGGAAAATGCAAGGCCTCTTTTTGCTGTAAACAATGGAAATACTTATTTGCTTTGACTCCTGTTCTCATTTCCAGGAAGTCTCATGGTAGATAACGATACACAAAGGGACCTTACTTAATATTGTGTATTATCAAACACAGTTTACCAAACTGGCTGCAGTTGCACGCAGTTCTCCTTCAGACATGATATGTTTCCTCCCTCCAGAAGTTCATATGATGTTCTCTTGTCTTCTCTCTTCAACTTGTGTCTCACCTGTAAGCATCTCCCATCTGCACACCAACAGCTCACAGACCCCCATTCTGCTCCAAATGCCATTTGGTCCCAGCAAATTTCTTGTCCTGTTTCCCTCCTTGTGGATAACCAGCCATCAACTTGAAACAGCATGGCTAAAAATGCCTTCTTCTTCACAGTTGAAGAAGTCAGCAATGTTTTCTTGGACACTTGAGACTATGGCCACACGATTCTCTCTGCCCACAGTCTCTCTGTAGGGCTTCCCATTTGTGCTGTGTTTAAAGTTTCCATACTCTTTCTTAACAATGCTGTTAAGAACAAACCTTCAGCCTGATCCACATGGCCTGGAGCTGTACGGATCTACCTTTGTTAAGGCTGTGATATCTGGTTGTATTGGAGCCAGTCCACACAAAGTCTACCTGTTCCTGGGAACTGGTGTACAGAAGGCTGATGTGCTGCCTTTGCGAGGCTGCATTCAGTGTCCTGTGCAACCAGATAATGCACACTCTAATTCTGCGTGTAACCGGATGGTCCAGGAAGGTCTGCAAAACCTTATAGAAACATAGAATCATAGAACAACCAGGTTGGAAGAGACCCACCAGATCATCGAGTCCAACCATGCTCCTTTGCTCATGTTCATGTGCTTTTAGATATGTATTATAGCCACTTGCAGACGTAACGAGCTTTGGTTAAGGCATGTGCCACAGAAGAATGGGGGTCTGCAGTATACAGGGTATTTTCTGATGCAGGGAAACTCCTGGAGTGCCCTGAGACCACAGAACCCAGCATCCAGACATGTTCTGTGACTACCTGCACAGGTCACAGGCACTCACTCTACCTGAACTCAAGGCAGAATGGTGTGTGTGTTCATCTCAGAACAAAGGCTGCAGCTCTAGCTGGGTGTTTTACCCTAGCAGTGGCTGGTGGCTTCACACAGATGAATCATAGAATCATCAGGTTGGAAGAGACCCATTGGATCATCGAGTCCAACCATTCCTATCAAACACTAAACCATGTCCCTCAGGACCTCAACTACCCGTACCTTAAACACCCTGGAGGTAGTCACAGAACATGTCTGGATGCTGGGATCTGTGGTCTCAGGGCACTCTCGGAGTTTCCCTGCATCAGGAAATACCCTGTATTCTGAAACAGCTGAGGGGAGAGGCGATGGTGCAGACTGCAGGGAGTGCCTGAACCTTTTTTCTGGGACAAAGCCAGGTAATAGAGCTGCCTGGAAAAGGTGTGCAAAAGGTGGAAGAGCTCCTACAGCAGGTGGCTGAGCTGCAGCGGGTGGTGAGAAGGCTGTGAAGCATCAGGGAGTCTGAGAAGAAACTAGGTAGCTGTTTTCAGGTGCAGTCTGTGGTGGACGCCCAACCAGTCAGCCAAAAACTGCTCCAACAGAACACACGGAAGAAAGGTGGGATAGTAATGAGGAAGGATTTCCTTCATCGCTCTGCAGATTGAAGAGGAAACATTCATCACTTTCAGAGACATACTGGAGCTGGGTAAGGCAGCCTCACCTGTCCCCAGGATAACAATTAGCACAAACAAGAAAAGGCAATGGGTGACAGTAGTGGGAGACTTTCTTCTGAGAAATACAGAGGCTCCTATTTGCTAACCTGACCCACTCTCCAGAGAGGTGTGCTGCCTCCCAGGGTCTTGAATTAAGGATGTCATCAGAGAGGCTGCCAAGGTTGGTGCAGCTCTCAGGCAACAATCCACTGCTCTTGTTTTGTGTGGGCAGCAATGATACGGCAAGGAGCAGTAATAATATAGCCAAGAGCAGTCTGAGGGGTATAGAGAGGGATTACAAAGCCCTGGGAGAGGCAGTAAGGGACTCGGGAGTGTAGGTAGTTTTTTCATCAATACTCAGGCAAATCTGGCAAATCAAATAAATGGCTGCAGGACTGGTGCCACGTCCAAGGATTTGGCTGTTTAAATCATGGGGCTCACTTTGAGAAACTTAGTCTGCAGGGGGCTGATGGTTTACATCTGTCAGAGGAGGGGAAAAGCAACCTTGGTCATAGGCTTCCCCACATGGTGAAAGGTCTTTGAACTAAAATTGCAGGGGAGGAGAGCCTCAATTCAACCCCCTTGTACCAGATTGATGATGGTGCTAGCAATAGATGCCCAGAGCCAGGAGAAGGAGCACGGGTCAGCAGGAGAGCACCTGAGGAATGACACAAAGGATCCAGCGTCACTGGAGGCCCAACTCAAGTGCCTCTATGCAAACACATGTAGCTTGGGGAATAAACAAGAGGTCTTAGAGATGTGTGTGCACCTGCAGGGCTATGGTCTCACTGGCAACACAGATGGATCCTATGATTGGAGCATTGGAATGAAAGGATAAAGGCTCTTTAGGAAAGACAAGCAGGGAAGATGAGGAGGGGGTGTTGCTCTCTGTGCCAATGACCAGGTGGGGGTCATGGAGCTCCACTTGGGGACGGATTTGTAGCCAACAAAGAGCTTATGCATCAGGAGTAAAAGAAGGGCAAGGACACGTAATATTATAATGAGCATCTGCTACAGATCACCAGACCAGGAAGAGTGAGAGGACAAGGACTTCTATAAACAGATAAGTAAAGCCTTGTGTTCACAAGCCCTGGTCCTCATGGGGGACTTCAACCATCCTGATATCTGTTGGAGGGACAACACTGCAGGACATAAGCTATCCAGGAGGTTCCTGGAATGTACTGATTGACTTCCTTCTATAAGAGACAGCAGACTCTCAGGAGAGAAGTGCTATGCTAGACCTTGTTCTAACCAACAAAAGGGGAAAACCTTCGCTGCATTGACCATGAAATGGTGGAGTTCAAGATCCTTAGGGCAGTAAGGGGGGCAAGAAGCAAACTCACTGCTGAGGACTTCAGGAGGAAGAACTTCACCTCTGGCCTGGACAAGCGCACACTCTCCTGGGTGGAAAACTGGTTGTCTGGAGCGCTCAGAGAGTGGTGGGAAATGGAGTGAACTCCAGCTGGAGACCAGTGACAAGTGGTGTCCCCAGGGCTCACTGCTGGCTCCAGCCCTGTTCAATGTCTTCATCAATGACCTGGATGAAGGCATCAAACACTCCCTTAGCAAGTTTGCAGATGACACTGAGCTGGGTGGAAGTGTCGATCTGCTGGAGGGTCGGGAGGATCACTGGGTTAACACAGCCAAATGCTGGGTCCTGCACTTGGGGCACAACAACCCTATGCAGAGCTACAGACTGGGAGAAGTCTGGCTGGAAAATGCCTAGAGGAGAGGGACCTGGGGGTGTTGGTTGACAGCGACTGACCATGAGCCAGCAGTGTGCCCAGGTGGCCAAGAAGGCCAATGGCATCCTGGCTTGGATCAGAAACGGTGTGACAAGCAGGTCCAGGGAGGTTCTTTTCCCTCTGGACTCGGCACTGGTGAGACTGCTCCTCGAATCCTGTGTTCAGTTGTGGTCCCCTCAAGCACAAGAAATATGTCGAGGCTCTGGAGCAAGTCCAGAGAAGAGCAAAGAAGCTGGGGAAGGGGCTGGAGAACAGGCCCTATGAGGAGTGGCTGAGAGATCTGGGGGTGTTTCTCCTGGAGAAGAGGAGGCTGAGGGGAGACCTCTTTGCTCTCTGCAACTACCTGAGAGGAGGTTGTGGAGAGGAGGGATCTGGGCTCTTCTCCCAAGGGACAGGGGACAGGACAAGAGGGAATGGCCTCAAGCTCCACCAGGGGAGATTCAGGCTGGACATCAGAAAACACTATTTGCTGGAAAGGGTGATTGAGCAGTGTCAGAGGCTGCCCAGGGAGGGGCTTGAGTCACCTTCCCTGGAGGTGTTTAAGGGATGGGTGGATGAGGTGCTGAGGGACATAGTTTAGTGTTTGATAGGAATGGTTGGATGATCCTGTGAGTCTTTACTGACCTAGTGATTCTGTGATTTGACACTGACCCACACAACATTCTTATGTCTAAAGTGGAGAGACATGGATATGATGGATGGACCCCTTGCTGGATAAGGAACTGGCTGGATCATCACACTCTAAGATGTTCAAGTGGATACTGGTGTCAAGTGGCATTCCTGGAGGTCAGTATTGGGACTGCTGTTATTTACCATCTTTGTCACAGACATGGACAGTGGGATTCATGGCACCAACCAGTGGGATTCAAGTTTGCCAACAACACCAAGTTGTGTGGTGTGCTTGACACGCTAGAGGGAAGGAATGCTGCCCAGATGGACTTCAATAGGCTTGAGATGTGGGCCTGTGCAATGGAGTTCAACAAGACCAGGTAAAAGGTCCTGCACCCGAACTGGGGCAATCCCAAACACAGGTACAGCCTGGGCAGAGAATGGATTGAGAGTAGTCCTGAGGAGAAGGACTTGTGGGCGCTGGTGAATGAGAAGCTCCACGTGAGCTGGCAATGTGTGCTCACAACCCAGAAGGCCATTTGTATTCTGCGCTGCATCAAAGGAATGTGACGACCTGGTCAGGGAGAGGATTCTTCTTCTCTACTCTACTCTTGTGAGACCTCACCTGGAGTCCTACACTCAGTCCTGGAGTCCTCAGTGCAGGAAGGACATGGATGTGTTAGTCTGAGTCCAGAGATGGCCGTGGAGATGACAGAAGGCTGGAGCACCTCCCATATGAGGAAAGGCTGAGATTTGGGCTTGAGTTCTAAAACACCAACAGGAGAAAAATCTCAAAGCGAGTTGTGTTGTGCATTTTGAAATTACTTGATAGTTGTAGGCATTTACCAGGAATTAAAAGTTTAACTTTTAAAAATTAAATTAAATCTAAAGTCCAGGAAACTGCAACACCACTACTTAAAAAACATCCCCAGGAGCCCCTCGCAGGAGGTGAAAAATTAATTCAAAGTTGTTCTAACACAAGATTTTGGGTTCTGCTCTGGAGAAGTGAGGCACTGATGCCTGAGCACTCTCTTGCATCAAATGCTCCAACTTTGTCACATTTCCTGTTAGATCACAGCTGGACACAGCTCCACTGTGAAGTGTAACAGTTCTGTGCAATGTGGTGATGGCACTTGCCTTTAGCCCTTCTGTGTATGGGGCTTTCCAGGTAGGAGTTTAGTGCACATTGATTACATTTGCTGGCATTTTTGTGACAGAGGCACTGATGTGTTTGTTCTTTGTGTTTGTTTCATTCTTCACTGCTGATGTGACCTTGTGGTCTCTCTCTATCTCTCTCTCTGCCTGACTCATGATCTAGAAGAAAGGAATATGCATCACACAGCTATGTTTTCACAATTAGATTTTACAGTGAAATACTGACTCACCAGTGAGACAAATGGCAAAAGTTTTCTCAGTGTTTTTAATTGTTTTCCTTATATTCAGAAAAATTTTGTGCAAAATACATGTCTTTAGTTCCCTCTGAATCAAACTTAGAATACGCTGGCACTCTGCTCCACTTCTTTGACCTGGAATTTCACTTGTGTTGGAATTTTTCACTGTGTTTCAAGGCAAATATTTACTTTTTCATTGTTGTACCTTGTATTACTAACTATCAAAAACTGTGAGATTCCTTCCTGATTCCTGGGTCTGTCCTTGAGGTAACTCAGTGTTAAGCAGTTCTTCCAAACTGCAACACCAAGATATGACCATTGCTCACCACCTCCTGATGGAAAAACACAGTTCAGAATGAATTGTACAGAATTCTGTATAGCCTAAGACTAAGGAATTCCCAGCTTTTTACCAAACTCATAGTTCAAAGTATATTATTTCCCCTCCAGATCACCAGTGGCAATTACCTACTGCCCAGCAAGGAGACCATACTACTACTCCACAACTGCCTTCCCAGGCATAAATGAATCTACCTTCTCTGCCCTCGTATCTCGCTCTCCCTCCTCAGCCTGTTGCTTTGCTGATGACCTGCCCACGTCTTTTCCTCTCCAACCTCCCAATTCTTCTTGTGAAGTTCTTGTGCCTCTAACCCTTCCTGTGGCAACAGTGGGAAAACAGCTTTGTGTTTCTTTCCTCCCTCTAGGCCTTCCCAGGCTTCCCAAAGCAGAAAAGGAGAAGGAGAGCAGAGTGACAATTCACCCTTCTTTCACAACAGGATAACGCAAACCTGTCAGGTCTCTCTGGTCTCCATCTATTCATGCCCCAGTCTTTTCACACCAAAAGGGAGAGAACAGTCAGTCAGAAAGACTTTTCCCTTTGATGGAATAGGGAGATCCTTCACCCTCAAGTAACCTCAGACCTTCCAAGACACAATCATGTTCTCAAAAATCAGTCTTCTCTCTACCTCATATTTCCTCTATTTTAAACATCTGATTTTTTTTTTCTTTTAGTCAAAGCTGCAGGGTAATAAATTATAGCCTTCAAACCTAAATTCATGACATCTTTATTGTTCTAACAGAAGCCTTATTATCCATTCCTACTGTTACAAAACCTCATTCTCTCACAGTCTTCCTTCTTCTTGAGCACGTATATGAAATTTCCACAGTACCACCAATTACATTAATGTAGTTATTAAGATGAGGGCTTTGTAATGCCCTGAGAGAACTGCCTGCATGTCCTAAGAGTGTGTGTATCCTTGGCTATGTAAATATAACTACACAGGAACACGTATAAAGGCAATCTCCGAGCACAATGCTGAGAAAGCAACACAGTTCATCTCACCAAATCCACGACTTCTGACCACTAGGCTGAAAAGGCACATATGAATTCTTGAAAGGATCTAACCCCTGCAGCAGACTGGGTTGAAACCCACCATATGCATCTTCTACCCAGCATTTTGGTGTGGCAGAATGTTCAAATTCTGAATTTGCCTTCATGCACTGTGAAAAATGACTCAACAAAACATATAACTGTTGAATTAAGGGCGTGTGGGGTTCAGCACTGTTACCTCCTTCATCATTGAAAGGGAAACCTCCCAATCTTGGTGGTAGATACCCATCCATAGAAACATTCAAGGTCAGATTGAATTTGCCTTTGAGTATCTTGTTCTAGTTGAAGACATCCCTACTCATTGCACGGGTGGGTGGACTAGATGACCTTTCAAAGTCCCTTCCAACCCAAACTATTCTATGATTCTATGCCCGTAAGAAAAAAAAAAAAAACACATGGAGTTTACACTTGGCAGTCTTGATACATACCTGATTAAAGGTAGACAATTTATCTTCATAGATTTTATTAAGGACTAAGGCCTGGATAAGTCTGTTTCTTGTGCCATGAAGCCCTTAAAACAATGCTTAGGAATCTGTAAGACCCTTTGATTATTTTCTTATTAGACCAGGTTGTGCTGTAACACTTTTTTTTTTTTTTTTTTTTTTTTTTTTGCTGAAGGGCATGGTTTAATGGTTTAATGGTTGATAGGAATGGTTGGACTTGATAATCCTGGAGGTCTTTTCCAACCTAGTCATTCTGTGATTCTGTAACAACTGTCTTTTCTGTTTGAGATCATAACAATGAGAAGTGGAATTAGTCTGCAAGGGATGATACAGGTGCTACCACTAAGACATTTCCTGTGGATCCTAGATTTGAGAGCGTGATTGTAACTTGGGTTTTGGTGTTTTTAATTTCCCTGAAGATGTATATTGACTACCATGTCTTTTAAGAATGAGATATCATACCCAGGGACAGGTGTAGTTACACTGTTATACTGTTCTTGAAATCTCATTTGCTCTTTGCTGCTGCCAAGTAAAGTTAATATAGTTATTATTTTCTTCCTTGTAAAATTTGCATGTATTTTTCTGTTATTCACAGGTGTTCATCATAAAACGTTTGTTTAACACAACACATGAAAATTTACAAAGTTAAAAAATTTATGGAAGGTTGTACCAACAGCTGAAAAACCCCCAATTAATTGAGACTGATAGTAAAAGAAATGAGTCTAAGAATATTTTGCTCTTCTTTGTTTCCTACAATGTGCTTGTTTTCTAGTGTGATAAGAAACACTACTCTGTTCGCTTGATATCCCACACTTGGAGTGCTGTGCCCAGTTCTGGAATCCACAACATAAGGAGAACATCGAACCATTGGAACGGGTCCAGAGGAGGCCACAATGATGATCAGAGGGCTGGAGCACCTCTGCTATGAGGACAGGCTGAGAGAGTTGGGGTTGATTAGCCTGGAGAAGAGAAGTCTCTGGGGAGAGTTTAGAGCATCTTCCAGTACCTGCAGAAGGCATATGACAAAGCTGGGGAGGGACACTTCACAAGGGTCTGCAGTGATGGGATGAGGGGGGATGGCTTTGTAGTGGAAGGGAGAAGATTTAGCCTTTGTAATGTTAGAAGAAATTCTTCACAGTTAGGGTGATGAGACACTGGCCCAGGTTGCCCAGGGAAGCTGTGGCTGCTCCATCCATGGAGGTGTTCAAGGCCAGGTTGGATGGAGCCTTGAGCAGCCTGGTCGGCTGGGAGGTGTCCCTGCCCATGGCAGAGGGGTTGGAACTGTATGATCTTTAAGGTCCCTTCCAACGCAAACCATTCCATGATATTACGATACTAACATTCTTTGATATCTTCAGAGAACTGGCTCTAGAATGAAAAGACAGGTCATTGTCATACATGACTCCCTTCTGAAGGGAACAGTATCCTAAATATGCAGACTGGACCCATTACTTAGGGAAGCCTGTTGCCTACCTGAGACTTTGGTTAGAGATGTGGAAAGAAAACTTCCAACTCTGTCAGGCCGACAGATTTTTAACCACTTATTTATTTTTCAAGTAGGCAGTACTGAAACCCCAACAAGAAACCTAAGGGCAATTACAAGGGACTCCAGAGTCTTGGGATGAGTGGTGAAGGGATCAGGTGCACAGATAGTGTTTTCCTCTGTTATTCCTATTACAGGGAATGATGAGGGAAGGAGTAGGAAGAGCCAGGAAATAAATACCTGGCTCCAAACCTGGTGTGAGGAGTAAAACTTTAGGGTTTTCGGCCATGAATTGGCTTACACAGCACCAGGCTTCCTGACTAATGATGGGGTACACCCATCCCCAAGGAGCATAAGGATGCTTATTAGGAAGCTATCAGAGCTTTAAGCCAGATGTAAAGGGGGAGGGTGGCAAAACCACGCTTGATAGAGAAAAGCCTAGGAATGGCACTCCAGTGTCAGAGGAAAGGTATGCAGGCGAGGACCTTTGGTCTGCCACCTCTGAAGAAACAGGGAACTGCCCTTCAAACAAAGGCACAGGTTATTGATAGGTTAGAAAATTCAGTGAGCAGTCACTTAGGAATTAAGACTATTTCCCTCAGGAGTGAGGCAGGATAAACAGCTCAGCTGACGTGCATCTACACCAATGCACACAGCATGGGCAACAAACAAGAGGAACTAGAAGTTACTGTAAGGCAAGAAGACTACAATATAGTTACCATCATAGTGGTGCTATGATTTGCTATAAATTCTTCAGGCAGGAAAGGCAAGGAAGGAGAGGTAGGGGTACGGTGGGGTAGATATCTTTGTTACAGAGTGTTTTGATAGCCCAGAACTTAATGATGGTGATGATAGGGTTGAATGTCTATGGGTAAAAAACAGTGGAAGGTCTAATAAGGCAGATTTTGTGGTGAGAGTTTGCTGTAGACCACCCATGCAGGAAGAAGAGACTGATAAGCAACTATATATATCCATATATAATTATATGTCTATAAGCAACTGGGAGAAGTCTCACAATCACTAGTTGATGTTCTTGTGGAGGACTTTTGCTTACCAGATGTCTGCTGGAAGTATAATACAGCAGTAACAAAAAAGTCTAGGTTTCTGGAGTGCTTGGAAAACAACTTCCTGACACAACTGGTGAGTGATCTGTCTAGGGAAGTTGCCCTGCTGGACCTCAGCCTCCTGAGCCAGAAGACTGGGAAGGGGAGCAGAACAAAGCTCTAATCATCCGAGAGGAGATGGTAATGACCTGCTCAGCTAATCAAACCATTCACAAGTGTATGGGGTTGGGTGAGATCCACCCCAGGAGTACTAAGGGAGCTGGCAAGGTGCTCACCAGACCCTTTTCCATCATCTACCAGTAATCCTGCCTGACTGGAAAATTTCCCATTGGCTGAAGGCTAACAGATGTTACACCCCTTTACAAGAAAGGTCACAGGGAGGATCCAGGGAACTGCAGACCTGTCAGTCTGACCTCAGTGCCAGGGAAAGTCATGGAACAGGTGATCTTGAGAACAATCATGAAGCACATACAAGAGAATTGGGTGATCAGGCCCAGTCAACACAGGCTTATGAAAGGCAAATCCTGCAAAGTAGCCTGATCTCCTCCTATGATCAGGTCACTTGCTTATTGAACGAGGGAAAGGCTGTGGATACAGTGTACCTGAACTTCAGTAAAGCCTTGGACACAGTCTCTCACAATCTCTCTTTCTGAGAAACTGTCATCTCTGGCCTGGGCAGACGCACACTCTCCTGGGTGGAAATCTGGTTGGCTGGAGAGCCCAGAGAGAAGTGGGAAATGGAGTTAACTCCAGTTGGAGGCCAGTGACAAGTGGTGTCCCCAGGGCTCAGTGCTGGGTCCAGCCATGTTCACTGTCTTCATCAATAATCTGGATGAAGGCATTGAGTGCTCCCTGAGCAAGTCTGCAAATAACACTGAGCTGGGTGGAAGTGTTCGAGGGTAGAGAGGCTCTGCAAAGGGATCTGAAGAGGCTGGATCCATGGGCTGAGAACAATGGGACAATAAGGTTCAACAAGACCAAGTGTTGAGTCCTGTCCTTGGGACACAACAACACTGTGCACTGCTACAGGCTTGAGGAAAGCATCTGGAAAGCTGCCCAGAGGAGAAGGATCCTGGGGGTGTTGACTGACAGCAGGCTTAGCATGAGACAGCAGTGTGCCCACATTTTGGCTTATATTAGGAACAGTGCGATCAGTAGGACCAGGGAAAAGATTGTGTCTCTGTACTCGGCGTTGGTGAGGCTACACCTCGATCACCTTGTTCAGTTTTGGGTCCCTCACTACAGGAAGGACATTGACGTGCCAGAACGTGTCCAGAGAAGGACAATGAAGCTGGTGTCCTCAATCACTATGAGAGCCTGTTGAGAGAACTGAGGTTGTTAAGTCTGGAGAAAAAGAGACTGAGGGGAAACATTATCACTGTCTACAGCTATGTGAAAGGAGGTTGCAGTAAGGCGTTAGCTGGTCTCTTCTCCCAGATTACAGGTGATAGGACAAGAAGAAATGGGAAATGGCCTCAACTTGCACCAGGGTGATTCAGATTAGACATCAGGAACAATTTCTTCACTATAAAGGTTATCAGGCACTCAGACAATCTGCTGAGGGCGGTGGTAGAGTCATCATCCCTGGAAGTGTTTAAAAGAGGGATAATGAGGTGCTCAGGGTTATGATTTCGTAATGGATAGGTACAGCTGGACTTGGTGAGCTCTAAGGTCTTTTCCAAATAAATGATTCTATGTTCCCAGAGTCAGTCTAGAGCAGAGAAGAGGATGATTTAGAGAAGGTCTAGGTGTTCGTTAGCCCTGCCTAGGCTCTTCACATAACATTTATATGAATCTCAGATGTCAAACTATGGAAGTCTGAACTCCTGGGATGGAAGATATCATGCTGTTACAAAGCATTATTCATTTCCTTGCTGTGAAATTCAAGAATTATTGCCTCTCATGTTTACATACCTACAACATTGTAATGCTCCTGTTTCAGAGCATGACATTTAACATAACAAAAACTGAATTTGAATTAATTTGAAATGTTTAAAAAATTGGTCTAAGAGTTGACCTACTGAGACTATCTCAGGGCCCATGGTGCTGGTGCTAAAGCAAGCTGAGCTACACTCAGATGTTAACTGGTATTTTCTTTAGCTGTTCTTTTTGTTCATTTGATGAGATGTTGAATTGTACTGAGTTTTGATTATGGCATGAGTCATAAGAGTGATTCAAAGAATTACAAACTTCCACATGCACCACATCATTTGTAATAGCCTTTTCACTATTTTCAGTCTGACTTTCTCATTATCCCTCTCTGCAAAGAGCTTATCTTACTTGTTTCAACTCCACTATTTGATTTTCTGAATTTGTCATGATAACACTGTGTCTCAGTTGCCCAAGTCTAATGTTTTGGTGACATTTCTTAAGCTGTCCCAAAGACTGTATTTCCCACTTTCTTGTACCCTCCCAGCTGTTCATCAGTATAGAGAGATGGATACCAGATCACAGAACTCATCCTAGTTCAACACAATGTTTCAGAGAGCTTCCTCCAATTTATTTCTTAATCAATTCACTATAAACGGTCTTTGAAGAAAAGAATTTAAATGGTTTTATGGGACTTTTTTTCATTGGTTTTCATTTAGCTTATATTTTTGATATAACGTTAAGTCTTCCATTGAACTTCTTTGGCAATTCGCTTGTTCCGGCCTGAAGGTAAAATATTTCCAGCTTCTTCCCACATCTTTCCACCTATTTTCTGCAGAAGTTCCATGAAGTTTACTTTCTCTTTTAAAGTATTAACCAAGCAGACATGCCCTGCTAGGTACAGAGCAAAATGCAAGCACCCATGTTAGCCTCTATTTTGTTAAGTAACCACTTTCAGGTACAGAGTTGCGAAATCAGTAATTCAAATATTAAACTTAAATTTTGTCTTTATAGTCTGACTAGTCCTTTTAAGACAATGCAAATGAAATGTTGTTCAGGCTCGCACAGAGTAAGAAAGCTCAAAGACCAGACATGTCACTTCCTCCTGCTGATTTCCAGAAAAGAAGTGGTCTCTACCAGACTTTCTCTTTTCCAGACCGCATGACATACATTACTATAACTTTTCTCTTGTTATTCCCTATGATATGAAATTTACATTATCTATTCTTATACTTTGTACAGCTTTGTATTTGAGTTTCCACAGGAACCTTTTTCTGTGTAACCTACAAATTGAAATGGGTAGAATTTAGATTAGGCATTAGGAAGTAATTCTTCACGATGAGGGTGGGGAGGCCCTGGCCCAGGATACCCAGGGAAGCTGTGGCTGCCCCATCCCTGGAGGGGTTCAGGGACAGGTTAGATGGGGCTGCGAGGAGCCTGGGCTGGTGGGAGGTGCCCCTGTAGAGGGAGTTGAACTGGATAATCTTGAATGTCTTTTCCAACCCAAACCATCCTATTATTCTATGATTCTGTGACTGACTAGGAAAATGGGTTACCACATTTTCTATTTTTTTGAAGTTGAGACCCTTGTTTGTTTGCTTCTCAAGTAGCTACATCTATTATGTCCTACTACTCAAACCAACTCTAAAATCACCTGTCTAGGAACTATAGCAAATGATCAAGAAAATACATTTCAGGTATGAAGACGTTAAATTTGTAGATCCTCCAATTTTTGTCTAGAACTCCTGAACTTAGTTTAAACATTTCCTCAAGTTTTCCATCTGAAAATTAGTTCCCACTGTAACTCGCGATTAGCCTGCAAACACCACTAGTATTCTCAGTGAGAATAATGTAAAGTTCTGCAAGCACCTATGTCCTGTGCTGGGCCATGAATATGCTAACATGAAGTTTTGGTGGTAAATACTAACACTATTCATTCACAGTCTGTGGATTACCACCTGTAATCATTGGCATTAGATTTTTACTGCATTGCTATGGATGTCTCTCCATCATTCAGTTTTTAGCAAAAGAGTCAGGGCCATGAACATTAAGTGATAAAAGGAACCATTAAGGCTTAAAGAATGTGAAGACATTCTCAGAATTTCCTGTAGCTGAAGCATGGCTGTACTATCATATGATCCAAAACAAAGCACAGCTCTGGCATCGTGCCTCTCCTAGGAAGAATCTCAAAAAGTGACATGTGCTGCTGTTTCTGGAAGTCTGCTGGAAGTCCACATGGAATCATGCAGCTTTGCACAGGGTTGGTTTTCTGGCTTTTATCTCCAATAACTTCAAGACCTCCACATCCAAAACTGGTGTAAACAGCTGTATAATCATAGCTGCTTGGCTGTAAACAATCATGCTCAATGTAGTACGGTTCTTTTCATGAAGCAAGAATTTTTGAAACTGCTCATTTCCTTCCCATTTAATTTTAATGCCAGTGGCTAAAATTGTTGAAAAAAAAGGTTTTTTAAAAAAAACCTCTTCTAGTGTCATGTAGGTTTTCAGTTCAAGAAGAGTATTATTGTACCTCAGGAATACTTAGTGTTTTAAGAATATTTCCTCATGGTTTAGCCAGCATAAAAATTGTTTTACCTGTCTTTTTCTACTTTATGTGTGCTTCTTCACCTTTTTTTAATCAGCAGCCTCTCTTTACTTCCTCAACATGTTGCGGATACTCTGTCCATCCCACTAAAATGTGGTATTCCCTTTCTGTTCAGACACAGGATTTCTGTCTCCAGGGATTTATTATTACCCATCTGACAAACTTCTCCCTAGTGTGTTTCTTACCACAATGAAAAGCAGCTGCTGCAATATTATGCCAGAGCTTGCAAGCACTTTGCAGTCTGTGAACTGCCTTTATGGTATCACTCTTTACTCAGAGCTTAGGAGATCCTGGTTTTGTCCATGTTCTCTTTTAAAACTACACACTGTGACTCACCAAGAAGGGAACTAATAGATCTGGTGGTAGATGAAGCAGGAAGTCGGAGCAAACTATAATAGGGCACTTGCTAAATCATTTAATTACCATGAAGTTTCATGTTATTGAGAAAATACTCTAGCAATGGGATCCTTCAGTTATTCCTGTGTCACTGTATGAACAATTGATATATCACAATGGACTATGACTCAGGGACCAAAATGTTAGTCACTGTAAATGACCTCTTAAATCACTTGTCAGAGAAATCACAAGAAAGAAACCAACACTGGATTAGTTCTTAAAAATCCAAGCAACCTGACTCAATATATAAGTCTTAGACTCATGCAGAACTTACGACAAGATGATTAGGTGTACTATTCTTACAGGAGGGGTAAAAAACCCCTGCTGAATTAATGTTTTATATAAATGAGCTAGATGCAGGTGCATTGATCAGCATAAAAATAATGAGGGAAATTAGAAATAGCAGGTTAAAATATGAGACACTTACAAGCATGATGGATATACGCCATCTGCTAAACCAAGTAAACGTGTATAGCAGATCAAGAAAGAATCATAGATTCATAGACTCATAGAATGGTTTGAGTTGGAAGGGACAGAATCATAGAATTACAGAACAACCAGGTTGGAAGGGACCCATCGGGTCTTCTAGTCCAACCATTCCTATCAAACACTAAACCAAGTCCCTCAATACCTCATCCACCTGTGCCTTAAACACCTCCAGGGAAGGTGACTCAACCACCTCCCTGGGCAGCCTATTCCAATGCCCAATGACCCTCTGCGTGAAAAAACTCCTCCTAATCTCCAGCCTAAATCTCCCCTGGCGGAGCTTGAGGCCATTCCCTCTTGTCCTGTCCCCTGGCACTTGGGAGAAGAGCCCAGATCCCTCCTCTCCACAATCTCCCTTCAAGAACTTGTAGAGAGTAATGAGGTCTCCTCTCAGCCTCCTCTTCTCCAGGATAAACAACCCAGCCCTCTCAGCCGCTCCTCATAGGGTCTGTTCTCCAGCCCCTTCACCAGCCTCGTTGCTCCTCTCTAGACTTGCTCCAGAGCCTCAACATCCTTCTTGTGGTAAGGGGCCCACAACTGGACACAATATTCAAGGAGCGGCCTCACCAGTGCTGAATACAAAGGGAGAATCACCTCCCTGACCCTGCTGGTCACACCGTTTCTGATCCAAGCCAGGATGCCATTGGCCTTCTTGGCCACCTGGGCACACTGCTGGCTCATGTTCAGTCGGCTGTTGACCAACACCCCCAGGTCCCTCTCCTCCTGGCATTTTTCCAGCCAGGCTTCTCCCAGTCCCTCCCTTACAAGTCCCCTGTAGCCCTCTTTAGGTACCAGAAGACTGCTCTAAAGTCTCCCTGAAACCTTCTCTTCTCTAGGCTGAACAAGTCCAGCTCTTCCAGGCTGGTCTCACAGCAAAGGTGCCCCAGCCTTCTGACTTCTGTGCCCTCCCCTGGACTCGTTCCAACAGTTCCATCTCCTTCTTATATTGTGGATTCCAGAACTAGACAGAACACTCCAGGTGAGGTCTCCCAGAAAAGGAGCAGAGGGGCAGAATCACCTCCCTCGACCTGCTGGCCACACTGCTCTGGATGCAGCCCAGGACACCGTTGGCCTTCTGGGCTGTGAGCGCACATTGCAGCTCATGTCGCGCTTCTCATCAATCAACTGTAAAGACTATAATGACAGAACATGTACACACACACACAAAAGCAATTGGGCTCCACAGCCAGAAAAATGGTCATCAGTTGTAAGACAAGGAATTTTTTAACACAGAAAACAAACCTAAATGAGAGATAAAGTCACCAATGAACTCTTGAGAAGTTAGACGTAAAAACACCATAAGGCAAACAAAGAGCAGAACAACTACATAAAGACATAAAACCAAAATAGATGACCCATTTTAATTTATTCTGGAAACTTGCAGCATGCTGGGGAAGATATGGAGTTAACAGATGAGAAGATGTAAAGGAATGCAGTAGTTAGTTAGAAAAGAAAACCTGTACCAGTTAAGTATTGCATTGTTGTCTAATGCAGATTCATATGCCAGAGAAAAAGACTGAAGAGTAGGCTCAAAGCAAAGCTTCAGTTTCCCCAAAAATCTGTTTTAATGTGAAACTGCATAGCAAGAAACTCTCAGGCCTTCCTAGTATTCACTCAAGAGTTAAAAAGGACCAAGGTGTGAAATAGCTGAGATAACAGCAACAGTGTGCAAATTCTGGTCAAATAAGTCCTGGTACAGCCAGATCGGCTGGTGGCAAATGAGCTGCCAGGACTGGACCAGCAATCTAAATAACAGTAAGTCTATTTGCAGTACCAGGTAAATTTGTGTCTATGGTGATAAAGAACAGAATATGCAGATGGCAGAGATAAACATTATACTGGCGAAGAAATGATGTGGGTTTTTAAGAGGGATCATGCTTCATCAGCATACTGGTTTATATGAAGCAATGAAGTATGTAAGATGAGTCAGCTCATAAAACACAGTTAGATTTACAAAAGGATTTTGATAATGTCTGCTGTAAAAGTCTCTTACAGATGCTACGTTGTCATGGGAGAGTAAGGTTGATTAACAGCCAGCTAAATGTTGAGAAATAAATGCCTATAATAAACTGTGAGGTTTCACAATGACAGAACTTTTTCAGTAAGATCCTCACTGGAATTAATTTTGACTCCTTCATATAGGACTTAGAAAATTGTTGAATGGTGAGATGACAATTTTTGCAAATGTTACCAGTAATTACTGACATTTTTCCAAGCAGCTTCTGGCAACTAGTCTTGTGCTTGACGGACTTTTGCACAGTATGGAGTGATAGTGATAAAACAGCAGGTGACAATCAATAGTGATAAATGAAACATGATGTATATGTAAAGAAAATTACTTACCCGTATTTTGTAGGTTAGATGTGATTGTTGAGATCATAGACATTAGAGCCATTAGCTCAACGTGCAGAAGCTTCCAAAAAGACAATTAAAATACTGGGATCCTTTAAAAAAGCAAGATGTGTGGCGAAAGATAAAGTCTTTCAATAGGAAACCTGGTTTTAATCTAAAACCTTCTCTCAGTGTTGTTGGCTGCAATACTTTTGCTACAGTAATATGAGTTGGAAAAGAACTGAAAATAAAAATGTTATCCTGCTGTTATGTAGATTCATTAAATACATCATGAATATGGAAGTCCAGTGCTGGTCCCTTCATCTGAAAAGACAAGTGGGAAAAGAGCGGATAATTCAGTCTCCATGACAGGAGATTTAACAGCTCTTCTGCAAGTAAGAGGCAACTAGGAGGATGATTAATAAAATTGCCAAGGGACAGGAAAAAGAGTGATTATGCAATCAATATGCACTGTTTCTTATTAAAAAAAAAAAAAAAGGAACACAAAATTCTCAGGCATCATATTTAAAACAGGCAATGGAAGTAGTTTTTTTATAAAACGCTTAGCTAAGTTGCAGCATCAATCGCCTTAGGAGCCATGGAAACAAAATGTATGAATGAAATCAGGCAGGGCTTACAGTAATTCATGCAGGGTGGATCCGTTAAGAGCTACTGAATGCCAGTTCCTGAAAGAAGACTCAAGCTGAGGAAATCCTTGAACCACTGACTATCAGAACGTGGGTTAATAAGCCTAGACAGTATACATTTTCTACGTAACCAGCTTCTAGTTCTCTTTTCCGAGTATCAACTACTTACTAAAGGATAACACAATAACTGCAGTATTATGGACCGTGATCTTGATTTTCTGTTCTCCTTGTCTGTTTCATGCTTGCACTGAGCAAAAGCGCCCTCAGAGACAAGGTTTATTCTTTGGCCCCTTTTGGTCTTTCACCAGATGATGGAGGTTGGTAGTAAGTCTCTTTGCAAGATGATAGTTCAGCTCACAATGGATGTAAGCTGATGTTTTATTAGGGGTTCCTTGCTGTTCTTCCAACTCCAAAACTTCTCTGGTTCTCTTCCCATTTTAGGAATTTGCCCTTCCCATCTTCTCCAGTTTGACAGGTGCATGGCTGTCCTAAGATGGGACCAGGCTATCTGCTCCCTCCAGATACCAAGGAATACCAGGAATTTTCCCACCAGGAAACACAAAATCTGACTGCTACTGTGCTTAAAAAGGTGTGCAACATAGAGAGAACCTTCCTGAAGTGGGGGATTGCCCTGCTACACAAACTGAACTCTCAGAGCAGCAACCAGCACAAGAATATACGAAAGGGATGATCTAAGTAAGAAGCAAAGCAGCCCTCAGTGCAGTCAGTATTCCAGGATCATGGGAGTAAGATCAAAATTCAAGCATGGTCAGATGAATTCTCTCTGTTCCCTAAGCAAATTATATAAAATTTACAAGGGTACAATTACAGCTCACAAGAGAAGATTTAGCATCATAGGACATTATCTTCACATATAGCTTCTCTCTATCATTCTGCTTCTCATGTGCCTCACTGTTGGGGCCTTCTTGTACTGAACATTATTCTTCTGTTCAGACTATTAATGGATATTTTTAATTTGCCTTTTTTGTACTTTCCAGTTCTGGAAGCATTTTAATCTTCTTGCACTTCCATTTCACTATGGAATCAAATGCTTGTTTAGAAAATAAGAAAATGAAGAAAAACAAGATCCAGAAGGGAAAAAGGTGGATAACATCTAAAACAAAGAGAGAAATGTTTATGAAATTTGTGAAATCCTCAGGATTTATTTCTTTTTTTTCCCTATGGAATTGAAAGAGCTTTCTTCTAACTTCCTTGACAATGAAGGGAAGGAAAGGGATAAACAGAACTCATTTTTAAAGAACCCCGGAAATTACCTTCCTTGTTTTGGCCTCTGGTCTTATCTTCACTTAATTTCAATTAAATTAAACATCTACCCACAGTTTAACTTTTTATTTTTAGGACTGAAGTAAAAAATGCTATTGCACATGATTCACCAGTGTGAAACGGCAGGAAAAAAGAAAAAAAACAGAAGCATAATGTGATGTGTAAGCTCAAGTGTCATTTTCAAAGGTAAATGAAACTGATAATCTCTCAACTGCTAAGTTGAGTCCAGTTTTGAAGAAAAATGTTGACCACAAAATGATCAGAAGTCTAACTGACCTTTTAAAATAGTTTGAAGAAATTGTAGTTGTTGAGTACAAACACAAGAATCTTGAGGGGAAATGACTTCCCTCAAGTGTACAGAAAACATCTGCAAAGAGCAAAGGAGAGCTCTGCTGTCGTTCTTGCAGGTAGGGAAGCTAACGTTTAATAGCTTTAAGCTATGCTCTGAATGTCATAACACAGCCATTAAAAAAATGTTGTTTGAATAGAATCATAGAATCACCGAGTTGGAAGAGACCCACCAGATCTTCTAGTCCAACCATTCATATCAAACACTAAACCAAGTCCCTCAAGACCTCATCTACCCGTGCCTTAAACACCTCCAGGGAAGGGGAATCAACCACCTCCCTGGGCAACCTATTCCAATGCCCAATGAACCTCTGTGTGAAGAACATCCTCCTAATCTCCAGCCTAAATCTCCCCTGGCGGAGCTTGAGGCCATTCCCTCTTGTCCTGTCCCCTGTCCCTTGGGAGAAGAGCCCAGATCCCTCCTCTCCCTCCTTTCAGGTTCCTGTACAGAGTAATGAGGTCTCCTCTCAGCCTCCTCTTCTCCAGGATAAACACCCCCAGCTCTCTCAGCCGCTCCTCATAGGGTCTGTTCTCCAGCCCCTTCACCAGCCTTGTCGCTCTTCTCTGGACTTGCTCCAGAGCCTCAACATCCTTCTTGTGGTGAGGGGACCAGAACTGGACACAGTGTTCAAGGAGCGGCCTCACCAGTGCTGAGTACAGAGGGAGAATCACCTTCCTGGACCTGCTGGTCACACCATTTCTGATCCAAGCCAGGATGCCATTGGCCTTCTTGGCCACCTGGGCACACTGCTGGCTCATGTTTAGTCGGCTGTTGACCAACACCCCCAGGTCCCTCTCCTCCTGGCAGTTTTCCAGCCAGGCTTCTCCCAGTCTGTAGTTTTGCATAGGGTTGTTGTGCCCCAAGTGCAGGACCCGGCATTTGGCCGTGTTAAACCTCATGCCAAATGCCGGGTCCTACCCATGTCCCTCAGCACTAACCCGTGTTCCTTGTGTTGGAAAGGACTTTAAAGATCATCTAGTTCCAATTCCCTGCAATGGGCAGGGACATCTCCCACTGGATCAGGGGCTCCAAGCCCCATCCGATCTGGCCTTGAACCCCTCCAGGGATGGGGTAGCCACAGCTTCCCTGGGCAACCTGGGCCAGGGCCTCACCACTCTCATGGTGAAAAAAATTCTCCTTATACTAAGCTTAAACCTGCCCCTCCCCAGTTTATGCCCATCCCCCTTGTCCTATCACCACAAGCCTTTATGAATAGTCCTTCTCCAGCTTTCTTGTAGCCCCTTTCAGGTGCTGGAACGTCACTATAAAGTCTCCTTGGAGCTTTCTGTTCTCCAGGATGAATAAGCCCAACTCTCTCAGCCTGTCCTCATATGTGGGTGCTCCAGCTCTCTGATCATCTAGGTAGCCTCCTCTGGACCTGTTCCAACAGCTCAATATCCTTCTTATGTTGAGGATTCCAGAACTGGACACAATCCTCCAGCTGAGGAGGAGGAAGAGAGGGGCAGAATCCCCTCCCTCCCTGTTGGCCACACTGCTGTGGATACAGCCCAAGACATGATTGGTTTCTGGGCTGCAAACACACAGTGCCGGCTCATATCGAGCTTCTCATCAGCCAGTACCCCAAGTCCTTCTCTGCAGAGCAGCTCCAATCACATCATCCCCCATCCTGTACTGAGATCAGGGATTACCCCAATCCAGGTGTAGGACCTTGCCCTTGGCCTGCTTGAACCTCACTATCTTCTCCCAGCCCCACTGCTCCAGCCTGTGCAGGTCCCTCTGGATGACATCCCCTCCTTCTGGTGCAGGAACTGCCCCACTCAGCCCAGTGTCATCTGCAAATTGGCTGAGGGTGCACTCAACCTCGCTCTCTATATCCTTGATGAAAACATTAAACATCACTGGTCCCAGTATGGATCCCTGATGAACACCACTAGTCATGGATCTCCAGCTGGACTTTGAGCCGTTGACCACTGCTCTCTGAATGTGACCATCCAACCAATTTCTTATCCACCATACCGTCCATCCACCAAATCCATATCTCTCCAATTTAGAGAGGAGGATGTTGTGGGAGACCATGTCAAAGGCTTTACAGAAGCCCAGAGATCTTGCTGTGAGTAATATTACCAAATTAGGGAAGATAACCACACCATTGACTTCACTTAACATTGACATTTCTTCTGCCAACAGCTTCTATCCCAGCTTCCACATTAAAATTTCTTTTAAAAATATCTAACTGCCTTCTTTTTAGGTAAATATCTCTACCAGGATTCAATGATAGGGAAAAAGGTTTTCTCAGAAAGGGAAAAAATTTCAAAGTATTTTCCTGAAAACCACTCTTCTAATAGGACAAACATTTACAGAGGGCGATTGTCATAAGACTACTACGTAATAGTAGCTTTCTGGGTATGGATGTTATTTTGGATACTGAAGATTGTGCTTGTTTAACCAGAGGCTTGCAGATAGTTCACGTTAATGCTGTGTTAGATATGGCTTTGGATTTAGGTCTGTCTGGGGTTTCCCTCTATTCCACCACTGGAAAAGAGGGTTCCCCACAGGCAAGGACGTGTTGCCTGGAGGAGGCACAGGAAAGTGATTATTGAAGAACTAGTGCTACTCAGTCTGTGTTTTCCCCTCTGTTGCTCATCTTGTCTTAACATGTAGTCAGTAATGACCTCAGAGAGCATGTGGGCTAAGCTGTCTTATCTCATCTTTGTAGTCATCCATCATGAAAAAAAAAAAGGAGGTCAAGATAGAATCAAAATACCTGAAAAGGTGCAGGTGACAAATGGTTTACACCTGTCTCTAAGGGGTAAAAGGATTGTTGCAGTTATCAGGGCTCATTGTAAAAGCTTTTAACTGCGTTTAACTAGCTTTAAAATCACTTTCCCCGCTGGCAACATTCATTCTAGCACTGCCATAAGAAGGGTAAAATTGTCTGCCTCTGCCACAGGGGAACACTAGTGGCAAAGCATGTTTGACACAGAATCATAGAAATACAGAACAGTTTGGGTTGGAAGGGACCTTAAAGCCCATCCAGTTGCACCCCCCCTGCCATGGGCAGGCACACCTCCCATGGGATCAGGCTGGCCAAGGCTCCATCCAACCTGGCCTTGAACCAGGGATGGGGCAGCCACAGCTTCCCTGGGTAGCTTGTTCCCGTGTCTCATCACTCTCAGTGAAGAAATTCCTCCTTACGTCTAGTCTAAATCCACCCCTCTCCAGTTTACACCATTGGATCTCATCCTAATAGCATAAGCCTTTGTAGGAAGTCCCTCCCTCATGCCTCACTAATATGCTAATATCTTTGCTCAGTTTGTGTCCTAAGACCAGCATGAGGTGATTTTCAAAGTTTCGAGTTGGTAGAAGAGGCCTACTAGCACATGAAATCTCAGTCTGCACAGAGTTATGTTTAAAAAAAAACAAACAAAAATCAGATTTGCACACTATTAGGAATATCAACTTTATAGTTAAGCAGCAAACTGATGGACAGTGTTGGGATAAGGTATGATATTACAATGACGACATAGTAATTTCTGCCACAGAGATGGGTCTTAGTGCAGAGCCAGAAAGAGACAGGCTTGATCAACTTTCTCTGAGGTTCAGGAGAAGAAAAAAGAAAGTTGTGAGACAGCTGAAAAAACCAGAAAGTTCAGGCTCCTGCTCTGAACACTATTGTGACACAAAGGCAGAAGTGAATAAGCATTTCTTTCAAAGAATCATAGAATCATAAAACAACCAGGTTGGAAGGGACCCATCGGATCTTCTAGTCCAACCATTCCTATCAAAATTTCCCTCTTTCCACAGCCTCCAGGAAAACGAGATTGCACATATATTCCCTGGAACTACACAGGACTGCACAAAAGGACTAATTAATTTGTGCCACATATGTTTCTTCTGCTAAGAGAAATTAGTCTTACTATTCAGGCAGTTGCTATTACATAAATGGGAAACATCTGTTAAAACATCTGTTTTAAACTTTTCTTGACAATTAAGATCTAAATCTTTCCATCTACATAGGAATCACAGAATCATAGAATCCCTAGGTTGGGAAAGGTCTTTGAAATCATCAAGTCAAAACATACCCACCTATTACTATATCATATTACTAAGCACTTTGCCTTCCCATTTTTTAATACCTCCAGGGCTGGGGACTCAATCACCTTCCTGAGCAACCTGTTACAGTGACTGATCACCCTTTCAGTGAAGAAGATTTTCCTAATGTCCAATCTGAGCCTCCCCTGGTGCAGCTTGAGGCCGTTCCCTCTCATCCTATTACCTACTAGTTGGACAAAGAGACCAGCACCCACCTCTCTACAACCTCCATTCAGGGAGTTGTAGACAACAGTCAGAACTCTCCTCAGCCTCCTCTTCTCCAGGCTGAACAACCTCAGTTCCCTCATAATCCTTGTTCTCCAGTCCCTTCAACAGCTTCATTGTTCTTCTCTGGACTCACTCCAGAGCCTCAACATCCTTCTTGTGCTGAGGGGACCACAACTGAACACAGGATTTGAGGAGCAGTCTCACCAGTGCCGAGTCCAGAGGGAGAAGAACCTCCCTGGACCTGCTGGTCACACCATTTGTGATCCAAGCCAAGATGCCATTGGCCTTCTTGGCTGCCTGGGCACACTGCTGGCTCATGGTCAGTCGCTGTCAACCAACACCCTCAGGTCCCTCTCCTCCAGGCAGCTTTCCAGCCAGATTTCTCCTAGTCTGTAGCTCTGCTCAGGGTTGTTGTGCACCAAGTGCAGGATCCGCCATTTGGCCTTGTTAAACTTCATGCCATTGGTCTCAGACCATGGATACAGACTCTTCATTTTGAAGTCATTAAATCTATATGTTGTACTTCTACTTCTTAATGTTTCCTTTGTGCTAGTTCACCCTCTGTAACACAATGCAAAACTTTGCATTAATCTTTTCAAAGACTATTGTCACAAATATTTCTGCTTGCTTTTCAGTAGCTATTTTAAGACAATGTGTGCATATAGAAGATGAAAAGACCAGTTTCTATCATCTTTTCTTCTTTTTCTTAACTTTTATTTTAATAGGAAAAAGGCATTTTGAACAGAAAAAGCTAAAGACCTGTTGTCAATCAATCTCTAACATAGCTCTTCTTGTGTGAACATGTGAGCATTCTTGTGTGGCACACTGAAGGCTGGTGCATGGCATGTGAAGTACCTGCTGGATATGGAGTCTCAGATAGCAGAGTCCCTCCCAGTTTCACAAATCTGGGCTATGTTGCCTCTCCATCTTCTTCCCACAGTTGGAAAATCAGAGTGCAGCTTTCTTAAAACAAAGCTGGAGCTGAAAGCAGCAGCTTTGATCTATTTCACACTGCGTAACACACAGTGAATCAAGACCCACAAGATCATGAAAAAAGTTGGCTGAGTCTTTCAACTCATGAGCCACCAAAATGGCTGGATTTACACAAATATTTACAAATGCCAGAGGGTTTTATGTTCTTTTTGAAACAGCCCTTAAATGTGTGATTAAGATATTGGTAGCCATCTTACAAATAGTTACTACTTTGAAATACCAAGTGAGTTGGCTCCGGCTGCTCATAATTTTCATCAAGAAACATTAAACAGAGACACGCTTGAATGACTAAGCAGGCATTTCCCAGTAGCAACCTTCTTGAACTGCCTTACCTAGGCTATAACAACAATAACCCCAAGCTTAGTTTAATCTACAAGGCCCTGCTTGTGTCTCTAGAAGGGGCTGACTCCCAGTTTCCCCTAAACTATGAGCTGGCATGGAGCAGCTGCAGTTGAACAAATATTTGGCTTTTAATTCCTTGTGGGCTAGGGCCCTACTGTCCAAGGGCAATTCCAAGTAAGGCATCCCACATCTCCTGTGCCATGGGGAAGGAGTCAGAGAAAATCCCCTTGGTTTCCCTTTCCTCTACCTATGAACCTCTTTCTCCCTGCTTCATTTTGAAAGGAGCAGCCCTCTTGCTGTGACAGCAAAGGCAGCACATTTACTCAGCAGCGCATCACACAGGTGGTTTTGCTACCTGTCACATTACATGTGGTCCGTTCACTACTGCCTGACTCCTGCTGTGCTTCACATGGGTGCCCAGGGGTGAGGCTTCTGTCCTGCAGGGAATAACCTCCCTAGGACCGCTTAAGCACAGATGTAAATTGAAAGTGTCATTTTCCTGTCCATCCCACTCATTTTACAACCTGCTTTGAAAGCAAGGCATCTCCAACCCACAGCTGTCAAGACTATGCACCGAGCTGTTTTTCTTTCTCTGCCTGAGCTCAGGGTTCATCCCTTCAACCAAATTAAACTTTCTTTGGTTTCAAGCTCTGTTTCAAGACCTCTACCATATGCTACGCTTCCTAATCACACAGAACTCATATGGGAAATGTTTTGCTCCATTCAGGCCACAGCTGCAACTGACCTAAACCAGCAGCAGGCCTGAACAGCTTCTTCCTTCTTGGGAACAAGTGCAAAAGGCAGCACCCTCTGCCCTTCACCCAGCCTGGCTTGTGCTAACAGATGGCATGAGCAGAGGAGTAAGAGGAAAGTAAAGACAGACAGATGGGGGACATTTGGGTTATCTGAAATCAGACTTTCAGAGATAGCAAGCAGGAGAGGCTGGAGGACTGAGGGAGTATGAGAGCGTATGGTTGCCTGTGGCCAGGATGCAGCATGAGGAGCAGCTCAGAATCAGCAGGCAGGGACCATGTGGAGATGTGGTACATGTCCAGGGATTGGCAGAGACATGAAACCTTTTACAGGATGTGATATATGAATAAGATGACGTGGAGGCATACATTTTATCTAGATTCCAACTTTGTTAGCCTCACACAAGCTACTGGTTACCTTATCCAATGTAATACCTCAGTGTCTTTTGGAACAGACTTATCTTGGAACATGCTACTAGGTCAGCTAGTGAAGGGAGTATCAGCAGGAGAAGGGGGTTTCTGGTGAGAGGAAAATCTCCATTTCCAGGTTCCAATGTCTCCCTCCAGGAGTGATGCCAAAGAAGCTACCACCTCTGGAGAGCAGGCAGCATCTTCTCACACCCTTGCATTAGGCTTCAGGGAGAGTGGGAAACATCCGCTGCCCTCCCCAGGGGTAGGAGAGGCAACCTGCTTCTCTCAGCTGATGGACTGCTGAGGCAGGGAGCCATGAATACATAAGTAAATAAATGAACTGCTGTGCTTTCAGGGCAAATATTCCTCCAACGCTCTCAAGCTGACAAATCTTGCCATGGGCCACAGCTTTCCTCTGCTGTCTTGAGACCACAGGTTTTCTGCAGTATCAGATGCAAATCCAAGGCCCCGAGATGCAAGGAGCCCTTGATTTAGCATGTTATTAACCACAGAATCACTAGGTTGAAAATTACTCACTGGATCATTGAGTCCAACCATTCCTATCAAACATTAAACCATGTCCCTCAGCACCTCGTCCACCCGTCCCTTAAACACCTCCAGGGAAGGTGAATCAACCACCTCCCTGGGCAGCCTCTGACACTGCCCAATCACCCTTTCTGGGAAGAACTTTTTTCCTGCTGTCCAACCTGAACCTCTCCTGGCACAGCTTGAGACCATTCCCTCTCGTCCTGTCCCCTGTCCCTTGGGAGAAGAGACCAGCTCCCTCCTCTCTACAACCTCCATTCAGGGAGTTGCAGAGAGCAATGAGGTCTCCTCTCTGCCTCCTCTTCTCCAGGATAAACAACCCCAGCTCTCTCAGATGCTCCTCTTGTTCTCCAGCCCCTTCACCAGCTTCATTGCTCTTCTCTGGACTTGCTCCAGAGCCTCAACACCCTTCTTGTGGTGAGGGAACCACAACTGAACACAGGATTCAAGGAGCAGTCTCACCAGTGCAGAGTACAGAGAGAAAATCACCTCCCTGGCCCTGCTGGTCACTCCATTTCTGATCCAAGCCAAGATGCCATTGGCCTTCTTGGCCACCTGGGCACACTGCTGGCTCATGGTCAGTTGGCTGTCGACCAACACCCCCAGGGTCCTCTCCTCCTGGCAGTTTCCAGCCAGAACCCTGTGCTCAGGGTTGTTATGCCCGAAGTGCAGGATCCACCATTTGGCCTTTTTAAACCTCATCCCATTAGACTCAGCCCATGGATCCAGCCTGTTCAGATCCCTTTGGAACCTCCCGACACTCTAGCAGATCCACACTTCCACCCAGCTCAGTGTCATCTGCAAACTTGCTCAGGGAGCACTCGATGCCTTCATCCAGGTCATTGATGAAGACATTGAACAGGGCTGGACCTAGCACTGAGCCCTGGGGACACCATTTGTCACTGGCCTCCGGATGGACTTAACACCATTTACCACCACTCTCTGGGTCCTCCAGACAACCAGCTTTCCCCCCAGGAGAGTATGTGCCTGTCCAGGTCAGAGGTGACAGTTTCCGTAGCAGAATGCTGGGAGAAACTGTGTCCAAGGCTTTACTGAAGTCCAGAAAGACCACACCCATAGCCTTTCCCTCGTCCAGCAGTCGAGTCACTTTGCCATAGAAGGTGATCAGGTTAGTTTGGCAAGACCTGCCCCTTGTGACCCAGTGTTGACTGGCCCTGATCCCCTGCTTCTCTTGCATGTGCTTCATGACAGCTCTCAAGATCACCTGTTCCATGACTTTCCCTGGCACTGAGGTCACACTGACAGGCCTGGAGTCCCCTGGATCCTCCCTGCGACCCTTCTTGGAGATGGGCACAACATCAGCCTCCAGTCCTGTGGAACCTGCCCAGTCAGCCAGGGTTGCTGGAAGATGATGGAAAGGGGTTTGGCCTGAACACCCGCCAGCTCCCTCAATACCCTTGGGTGGATCCATCCTGCCCCAGAGACTTGTGGGTTTCTAGCTGGGCAAGCAAGTCTCCTCTTGGATCATGGGAGACTCATTCTGCTCCTCTAACTCATGGTGTACACACAGAGAACAACCTTCCTTACAATTAAAGCATAAGGCAAAGAAGGCATTACGAACCTCGGCCTTCTCCTCATCCCCTGTCACTGTTGTTCCTTCTGTGTCCAATAGGGATTCTATGGTCTTCCTGGTCCTCCTTTTATTGTTAATGTATTTATAGATTTTTTTTTGTCATTTTTCACAGACTTGGCCTATCTGATTTCTAGGTGGGCCTTAGCTCTCCTGATACCCTCTGGGTAGATTTCCTGTAGGGGGTAAATGACCCTTGGACACGCAACAGCTGAGCAACAGCACTGGGGACTACAGATCTGAGTGAAGGTACTTTAAACCAGAGCTAAAGTAGGAGTTATATATCCTCTTGATTCTAGTTGGCACAAATTTCCATTGCTCTCCCTGAGGCTGTACTACATCTATCCATTATTCCGCAGCTTTCCTGGCAAAATACAATTCAGCATTATTTACATAGAGTAAATTCCTGGCACAGTGATCTTTTTGAGAGTAGGGGAAAAGAAAATTCAGCTAAATGCTATGTTCCATTAATAAAAAATTAAATTATTTTGTAGTTGAGTTTGGAACTGAGGTGTTCAGATGGTAATGAAGAGGCTTAATTCTGATCCTTTCTGCAGCCCTAGAAATACCACAATTTAATCCTATTTTGATCTGAACCTTTCAGTACGGGCTAGACCTGCTCCAAATTTCTACTGAATCAGCACAAAAAATACTCTTATCACTGTGCTGTTTGTAATACTAAGGTTAAACTAAACCTATTAATAAGATATGAACCTGCAAGACAAAAGCAGCTGGACAGCCTTAACTTAACAAACTGATAATCTGCAAAGTCACGATGCAGTTTTGGTATTTTTACAATTTGTGAACCAGAATAGATGCAACTGATGTCTCTAAAACATTTCTTTATAACTTCTCATGTGATCTCTATAGTTGAGGGGTAGGAGAAAGCAAGGGAGGAATTTGCCAGCAGGTAGTCTAGGTAAAGCTAAAAGCTGCCTAGGAAAGCTGAAAGCTTAAAATAAGCATTTAATAGTGGACTTGGAAAGCATTTCAGACTGGATAAGAATAGAGGGGTAAAAGACTCAGAGTCTGATGTCAGCAACATCGATGCAGGAGATGCTTGGACAGAGGAAATGGAGATGGCAAGGGAACAAGGGCTGGTAGTGGGTAGGACAGTAGAGACAAATGAGTTCAGCCCCCAGACTGCAATCCCTTAAGTGCCTTAATATCAACCACAAGTATCTCTTTGCAGTCTTCCTCTGGCAATGATTTGGTGTGATTCCCCTGGGAAGATATATGTTCTTCCCTCTAGCACCCGACCAGTACAAAGAATAACAGATCCCCAATGCAATGATTAGTCAGCCTGGATGGAAATTACCTCAGCTGAGAGTCTGGATTCTGCCAAAGCAAAGTGGCCATCAGTCTAGCTCCTGATGCTGAAGCTTCTCTTTGTGACAGCTGTTCACCTTCCTAAAGAGCCAGAAAGATAATTTCAGGAACAAACAATCCTGAGAATGATGCCAAGACCTACATTAAGTTCTTACAAGAAAGGATGTGCCAGCTGTTCATGCTGTGGGACTTAAATGCCTTGGTCTTCTACATGCCAAGTGGAAGCCACCAGCATTAGAAGGTTTGGGAGAAATGAATGTAGATGTGGATGTGGATGTGGGTTAGAGTATTTTTTTTAACAATAATGAGGACATACACCTGTCTTTTGTTGGCATGTCTTTAGATCTCTGATGGAAGCTGAGGAGTATCAAAGGCAGAACTTGCTGCAGAGCTGTTCTGTTCATCGTCAGCCCCCAGGCAACCTGAGGTGTTCCTGGCAGGGATACACACCCTTCTTCCAGCTGGCAAGTGGAGGTCATGACCAGCATCCAGCTGCTGCTTCTGTTTGAGAAGGTACAATCCTAAACACACATAGTGACAACCAACTGGGCCTATGTGCCTGGGACCAGGGAGACCACAGTCCAGGTACTGAATGGGAAAGCAGGGGGAATAATGTGGACAACACTTTGATTTCCCATTATGTTGGAAGAATTGATACTTAAAAAGAAATTTATATCATTTTCTGAAACAAAACGATTTTCAGGGACCATACAGTCCCTTTTGGACTCAGAGGGAACAGCAGTGACAGGGGACGAGGAGAAGGCTGAGGTACTTAATGCCTTCTTTCCTCAGTCTTTAATTGTAAAGAAAGCTGTTCCCTCTGTGTAGATACCCGGGAAACAGAGGAGCAATACGACACTCCCATGGTCCAAGAAGAGGTGGTCAGAGCCCTGCTTCGCCAGCTGGACACCCACAAGTCTATGGGGCCAGATGGGTTACATCCTAGGGCATTGAAGGAGCTGGCGGATGTATTGGCCAAAGCCCTTTCCATCATCTTCCAGCAGTCCTGGAAGACTGGGGAGGTACCTCTGGACTGGAGACTGGCTGATGTAGTGCCCATTTACAAGAAGGGTTGCAGGGAGGATCCGGGGAACTACAGGCCAGTCAGTCTGGCCACAGTGCCTGGGAAAGTCATGGAACAGGTGATCTTGAGTGCTATCATGAAGCACTTACAAGAGAACCGGGTGATCAGGCCCAGTCAACATGGGGTCACAAAAGGCAGGTCTTGCCAAACCAACCTGATTGCCTTCTATGACAAAGTCACTCGGTTGCTGGATGAGGGAAAGGCTGTGGATGTGGTCTTTCTGGACTTCAGTAAAGCCTTGGACACAGTTTCTCACAGCATTCTGCTACGGAAACTGTCAGCCTCTGGCCTGGACAGACGCACACTCTCCTGGGTAGAAAACTGGCTGGATGGCTGGGCCCAGAGAGTGGTGGGAAATGGTGTTAAGTCCAGCTGGAGGCCAGTGACAAGTGGGGTTCCCCAGGGCTCAGTGCTGGGTCCAGCCCTGTTCAATGTCTTCATCAATGACCTGGATGAAGGCATTGAGGGTACCCTTAGCAAGTTTGCAGATGACACAAAGCTTTGTGCAAGTGTGGATCTGCTGGAGGGTAGGGAGGCTTTGCAAAGGGACCTAAACAGGCTGGAGCGCTGGGCAGTGTCCAGTGGCATGAGGTTTAACACGGCCAAATGCCGGGTCCTGCACTTGGGGCACAACAACCCTATGCAGAGCTACAGACTGGGAGAAGCCTGGCTGGAAAACTGCCAGGAGGAGAGGGACCTGGGGGTGTTGGTCGACAGCCGACTGAACATGAGCCAGCAGTGTACCCAGGTGGCCAAGAAGGCCAATGGCATCCTGGCTTGGATCAGAAACGGTGTGACCAGCAGGTCCAGGGAGGTTATTCTCCCTCTGTACTCAGCACTGGTGAGGCCGCTCCTTGAATCCTGTGTTCAGTTGTGGTCCCCTCAGCACAAGAAGGATGTTGAGGCTCTGGAGCGAGTCCAGAGAAGAGCGACAAGGCTGGTGAAGGGGCTGGAGAACAGACCCTATGAGGAGCGGCTGAGAGAGCTGGGGGTGTTTATCCTGGAGAAGAGGAGGCTGAGAGGAGACCTCATTACTCTCTACAAGTACCTGAAAGGAGGTTGTGGAGGGGAGGGAGCTGGTCTCTTCTCCCAAGGGACAGGGGACAGGACAAGAGGGAACGGCCTCAAGCTCCACCAGGGGAGATTTAGGCTGGAGATTAGGAGGAAGTTCTTCACACAGAGGTTCATTGGGCATTGGAATAGGCTGCCCAGGGAGGTGGTTGAGTCACCTTCCCTGGAGGTGTTTAAGGCACGGGTGGATGAGGTCTTGAGGGACTTGGTTTAGTGTTAGATAGGAATGGTTGGACTGGAAGATCCGATGGGTCCCTTCCAACCTGGTTGTTCTGTGATTCTGTGATTAAGAAGAACATGATCCAGTGATTCCAACCTGGTTATTCTATGATTCTATATGAAAAACGTGAAACCATTGAGTTTTTACCCTGCTGCTCTGTGAAGGGTGTCTCTAACATCATCTTAAGTACAAGTTTCTTGATGGTAACATACACATAGCCACACTGCTACATGTAGAATGTTATTGGGTAGATGGCTGTGGCTACTAGTAGCAATTAGATGGTGCCAGGCAGCACAGAGGCCTGCAGTGCCTTCGTTATCTGTGGAGGGGCCAGCTGCTCCCTGATCCATGAAAATGGAAACCTGAGCAGTGTTTGCTCAGGTAGATGAAAGATTTCTTGCATATGTGGCTGCTGGAAAGGGTGGGAAAATCACATATAGGCTGTGTGTATCTGCCTCACCCTCGGGCAGCCTGTACTGGGCTGAGATATAGAGCGTGAATATCCTCACCCACCAACCTACTTCCTTCCCAATTCCCCAGCTTCCCTGGGGTAATCACTATCTCCCCCACTTCTCTTTTGCAAGTACAGTATTTCATCATTTAAGAAACTCCCAAATCCTACATATGTGAAGTTTAATTATGTTAAACATCCCGGATATGACAGCATTTCCGCAACAGCGAGATATTTTTAGGGAAGATTATATTGCTCATGCATACAAAAAAAATAGTGTAAGGTTTGCCTTTCAGCTACATGTACCAAGATGTAACAATTAAAAATTGGCTCAGCAAATAAAAGTCAAACTGACAAATTATAATGCCAGTAATATAATAAAACTGATCAGAAATGTCTAGTGTCAGTGACTTCTTGTTGGCTTCAAGCTCTTCCTTTCCAGGTGGCGGCTGGCAGCAGTCCCACCCACACAGATACCATCTTGATCTGCAGCAGAATACCAACAGTTTTTCTCATTCAAATGTTTTTGCTGCTCAAACATGGTCACAAATGTGATGTCTTCGAGGTAACCAGGCAGCAGGGGCTAGGAAGAAAGTAGTCGGGCTACAAGCGTAAATTTCCAGCACAAAAAATGCCTCTTGTCATGAGTTTTTTTCTCTTACCAGAAACAGCTTTCAAGTCCCTCAAATTTGGTCAAGTGCTTGGGTCAAAAGCTGCTGACAGAAATGAGGTCTCAACGTTCTTACAGCTGGAGTAAGTTAAAAGTTTTGAGTTGCTGTAGTTATAAAAATTGGCAGATTTTTCTAAATTCCTTTTTTATCCTTCCCTGACTCTCTGATACATGTCAGTAATTGAACCTGTTCCGCTGAAGAAGTTATGAGAGAAAGCAAACTTTAAAACATTTGCATCTTAAGTTGTTGTTTCTGAGGTTTCTAATGAGTGGAAACCAGGGAGTAAAGAAGGGAAAGTCATGGAACAGGTGATCTTGAGTGCTATCATGAAGCACTTACAAGAGAACTGGGTGATCAGGCTCAGTCAACATGGGGTCACAAAAGGCAGGTCTTGCCAAACCAACCTGATCGCCTTCTATGACAAAGTCACTCGGCTGCTGGATGAAGGAAAGGCTGTGGATGTGGTCTTTCTGGACTTCAGTAAAGCCTTCGACACAGTTTCTCCCAGCATTCTGCTACGGAAACTGTCAGCCTCTGGCCTGGACAGATGCACACTCTCCTGGGTAGAAAACTGGCTGGATGGCTGGGCCCAGAGAGTGGTGGGAAATGGTGTTAAGTCCAGCTGGAGGCCAGTGACAAGTGGGGTTCCCCAGGGCTCAGTGCTGGGTCCAGCCCTGTTCAATGTCTTCATCAATGACCTGGATGAAGGCATTGAGGGTACCCTTAGCAAGTTTGCAGATGACACAAAGCTTTGTGCAAGTGTGGATCTGCTGGAGGGTAGGGAGGCTCTGCAAAGGGACCTAAACAGGCTGGAGCGCTGGGCAGTGTCCAGTGGCATGAGGTTTAACACGGCCAAATGTCGGGTCCTGCACTTGGGGTACAACAACCCTATGCAGAGCTACAGATTGGGAGAAGCCTGGCTGGAAAACTGCCAGGAGGAGAGGGACCTGGGGGTGTTGGTCGACAGCCGACTGAACATGAGCCAGCAGTGTGCCCAGGGGGCCAAGAAGGCCAATGGCATCCTGGCTTGGATCAGAAATGGTGTGACCAGCAGGACCAGGGAGGTTATTCTCCCTCTGTACTCAGCACTGGTGAGGTCACTCCTTGAATCCTGTGTTCAGTTGTGGGCCCCTCAGCACAAGAAAGATGTTGAGGCTCTGGGGCAAGTCCAGAGAAGAGCCGCGAAACTGGTGAAGGGGCTGGAGAACAGACCCTATGAGGAGCGGCTGAGAGAGCTGGGGGTGTTTAAGGCACGGGTGGGTGAGGTCTTGAGGGACTTGGTTTAGTATTTGATAGGAATGGTTGGACTAGAAGATCCGATGGGTCCCTTTCAACCTGGTTGTTCTATGATTCTATGATTCTTGGTAGATATTCTTTGGAATAGAATAGAATAGAATAGAATAGAATAGAATAGAATAGAATAGAATAGAATAGAATAGAATAGAATAGAATAGAATAGAATAGAATAGAATAGAATAGAATAGAATAGAATAGAATAGAATAGAAGTTGCCACTGCAACTTCTTCTTGCTGCAGACTTCAGAGACACAAGTTGGGAAACAAAAGCAAGAGCATAGTAACAATGAAGAAAATAATTTCAATCCAGTCCTATACGCACTAAAAAAAGTTATACTTTTTACCTATACACAGGATTTCTATGTCCTCTTTAGTAAAGATAAATAAACAACTGTATTTAACTGTTCACAGGGTCATTGTGTCTGGTTCAGTAAAGATAAAAAGGCAATGGAAAATTAAAAAAAAAAAAAGTGTTCCTGGTCCTGACTACCTTCCTTAGATCAGTATTACACTGAAGTCATGGCAGGAAAAGGCTTTTGGTCAGTTACATTGCTGGTTTTCAGGAATACAATAAAACTCATCCACAGTAAATCCATTCAAGCTAGGGGGCATCTTTGTTTATGCTGCTGTAAATTAAAGCTGTTTATAAGAATTGTATTTTTATTAACTTTTATGACATCCATTAGCAACATCAAACAAAAAAGAGCCCTGGAGAAAGATGAAGGCACATATCTTTGCAAGTTAAAACCTCAACAGCTCCTGGAATATGAAAACAAGACATCCTTTAGGAAACAGGGATTTTGTCTGTTTGGTAGGCAGCAACATGAGAGTGTTGAAGGGAAGCACCCTAACAAGACTTGCTCAAGCATTAAATACTACCCAAGCTCATCTATAGCTCAGTGTACCTGCTCTGCAACTGCATCTTAATTCAAGAAATAGCTTTTAAGAAATCAATTGTAAAATGTAGGGTTTGACTAGGATTAGAATTATATACACACATACATACAGAGTCACAAGAGTGATGCCAAACTTTGAAGTGCTGACTGAGAGTTCTTAGCTGTGAGATGAAGCATAGGAATAAAGACAAAAGACAGAGAGAAGAGAAAAGCCCGAGAGCACAGGGGTAGGAGAATCCACTCAAGTGGACAAGCATGCAGCTGACTGTGAGTTGACTCACCTCCTTTGGCTCGTCCCCAGTTCAGCTGGCCAAGAAAAACCTCTTTCTTCCCTTGCGGTGACAGTCCTCCCGGGTTTCCCTGATGACTCATGCCAGAGAAGCATTCCCCGAAAACGAACATGAACTTTCTCTGAAATTTATCTGAGGCTGGACTTACAATCTAGCAGCAGTGCCCAAGGCAGGACAGGCAGAGCATCCTCACCCCCAGCACCAAGGACAGCCTGGCCTCCAACAGCCTGGGCATCTTCATCCCCAGTGCCTGGGACAGCCTGGTCCCCAGTAGCCTGAACATCCTCATCCCCAGAGCCTAGGACAGCCTGGTCCCTGACAGCCCGAGCATCCTCATCCCCAGTGACTGGGACAGTCTGGTCCCTGACAGCCTGGTCCCTGACAGCCCGAGCATCCTCATACCTCATGACAGGGACAGCCTGGTCCCTGACAGCCTGAGCACACTCATCCCCAGTGTTTGGGACAGCGTGGTCCCTGACAGCCCGAGCATCCTCATCCCCAGTGACTGACAGTCTGGTCCCTGACAGCCCAAGCATCCTCATCCCCAGAGCCTGGAACAACCAGCTACCCTGTCAGTTAGTCTGTCCCCAGGGCAGAACAGAGCACATGCCCCTCGGCCGCATTCCCCGCAGTCTGTGCAGGCAAAAGGCCTCTCCAGGGAAAGTGGTTTGAAAGGCAAAACAGTCATCTTTGAGAGGAAAATACCCCAGGATTCTAGGTGTCATAGGGAAATCACAGCTTCTCTCCAGTGGCTCCTGCTCTTGCGTCCTGTAGTGACGATGCAGGGAATCCCTTGGCACAAAGGGCAGGAGCATCGACCCTCAGGCATTCTGCCTGCAGGTGCCCTGTAGCGCTTTGTCCCTCCTTTGAGAGAAAATCCCGAGTTACTGCAATAATCCAGGCTGAAGGTGGACCCCACGCAGTTGTGGGGAGGGATGTTCACACTTGTTTCATGCAAGACCGGCTGTCGTGGAGTTTTTTTTGTTTTCTTTTGGTTTGTTTTGTGTTTGGATGCTGCGTTTCATTATTATTCACCATCCTGCTTTTCTTTTAGAATCAGTGACACAACTTCAAGTCTGAATAATTATTATTTACAGTTCTGGAAAGAGATGCATGAGACGTCCAAATGAGCCCCGGTTATGGAATTGGAAACCTTCATTTCCGTAGGCGTACAGGTACATATATGAAGCCAGCAACGATCCGAAGCCCAGCAGGAGAAAAACAACGTGTAAAGACACCATGGATAATCACAAGGGTAACCAACCAGTTTTTCTAGTGCTCCCGAAGCACCGACATCCCTCTCTTGAGATGTGTCCTCCGCGCCTCGTCGGGTCACCTAGCGGCGCAGGAGAATTAACCTTTGGCTTTTTCTTACGCAGTCCTTTCTGGCTTGATCATCTTTCTTCAGATCTTGGTGCGAGTATCCACCTACAATTTCAGCCGCTGTAACCATGACAAGATTCAAGAGGATCTCCTCAACATGTTGGAGCCAAATGCGACCTTCGAGCAAGAGGTTGGTGGTTTCTCTGCTGGCATCGAAGGGAAACTTGTCGGGACGGCTCTGCCTCCACGATTTTAGCCTCGGCCGCCGGCAGCTGCTTTCTGACAATCTCGATTGTCGGGAGTCGGGTAGGTTAGTGAATCGGTGCCCGTGAAACAGGACTGGGAAGTTCTCTCCCACTCTCCTCCGGCGACCGACGCAGGGACTGGCAGGGCCGGAGCTGGAGCTGGGGCGGCTGCTTCCCCGCGCCTTGCACGCCCCTGGCACTGAAAAGTCGCTTGTGTAACGCTTCACCCGCACCGAAGATGCTTGTCACGGTCGCCAAGGTGAAAAGGCGATTCAGAGGCTGCCTGGACGGTTGGCACCTGCAGAAGGAGCAGGCGGCGGCTCCTGGGGGGGTGCGGGGGGCGCCTGGGGACAGCGGCTCCCACCAGCACCTTCCTCACACGCTTCTTGTTTCCTTCTCTCCAGGAGCTACAGATGGATTTTCACACCTGCCAGGACGCCCCCTCCCCCCCCGCGGCGCCGCAGCACTCCCAGGTTCGCCCCCGGCGCTGGGGGACTGCCCCTCTCCAGCCAAAAAGATCCAAAAAGAAGGAAGGGAGGGGGAGGGAGAGAGGGGAGAAGGGGGGGAGTGAGGAAAAGAGAGGAGAAAGGGAAGTGGGGAAAAGGGATGGAGAGAAGAGGGGAGAGGACTGAGGAGGGAAGTGGGGAAAAGAAATGAAAAGGGGTAAAGTGGGGGAAAGGAGGGAGAAGAGGGGAAAAAAAGGAGGGAGAAGAGGGGAAAAAAAGGAGGGAGAAGAGGGGAAAAAAAGGAGGGAGAAGAGGGGAAAAAAAGGAGGGAGAAGAGGGGAAAAAAAGGAGGGAGAAGAGGGGAAAAAAAGGAGGGAGAAGAGGGGAAAAAAAAGGAGGGAGAAGAGGGGAAAAAAAAGGAGGGAGAAGAGGGGAAAAAAAAGGAGGGAGAAGAGGGAAAAAAAGGAGGGAGAAGAGGGAAAAAAAGGAGGGAGAAGAGGGAAAAAAAGGAGGGAGAAGAGGGAAAAAAAGGAGGGAGAAGAGGGAAAAAAAGGAGGGAGAAGAGGGAAAAAAAGGAGGGAGAAGAGGGAAAAAAAGGAGGGAGAAGAGGGAAAAAGGAGGGAGAAGAGAAAAAAAAGGAGGGAGAAGAGAAAAAAAAGGAGGGAGAAGAGAAAAAAAAGGAGGGCAAAGAGGGGGAAAGGAGGGCAAAGAGGGGGAAAGGAGGGCAAAGAGGGGGAAAGGAGGGCAAAGAGGGGGAAAGGAGGGCAAAGAGGGGGAAAGGAGGAAAGGGGAGGGAAGGGGAAGACAGGGTAAGTGGGGAAAAGAGGGGAATGAGAAGGAAAGGGGGTAAAGCACGGAAAAGAGAGGAGAAGGGGAAGTGGGAAAGGGATAAATGGCATGAAGAGGGGAAAGAGGAAAAAGGTAGAAAGGGGGAAAAGGGGGGAAGGGAAGGAGACAAAAGGGGGAAGTGGGGAGAAGGAGGAAGTGGGGAAATGGGTGAAAAGAGGAAAACAGGGAAGTGGGGACAAGAGGGAAAGGAGAACTAAGGAAGTGGAGGAAAGGGGGAAACGGGGGAAGTGGGGAGAAGAAGGGATTGAGAAGGAAAGGAGGTAAGCAGGGAAAAGACGGAAAAGGGAGGAGAATGGGAAGTGGGTAAAAGGGGAAAGGGGTAAAAACAGGAGAAGTTGGGGAAGGATGAAATGGAGAAAGTGTGGAAAGGGGGAATGAAAAGGAAAGGAGGTAAGTAAGGAAAATAAGGGAAGCAAGGAGAAGGGGAAGTGGGGAAAACAGGGTGAAGTGGGGAAATGAGGGGAAAAGGAAAATGGGGAAGTGGGGAAAGGGAGGGGAGAAGGGAGGAAAAAAGGTGAGAAGTAAAAGAGGAAAAGGGGAGACGAGGGGGGAAAGGGGAGACGAGGGGGGAAAGGGGGCAAAATGGGAAAAAGGAGGGAGAAATGGGGAAAAGGAGGGAGAAGGGGAACTAGAGAAGCAAGGAGAAAAGTGAGAGAAGAGGAGAGAGAAGAGAGGAAGAGGTGGGAGAAGTGGGGGAAAAGGGGGAAATGGGGGAGAGGTGGGAAATGGGGGAAGGGAAAAGGGGGAAAGAGGGTATTGAGAAGGAAAGGAGTTAAGTAGGGAAAAGGGGAAAGGGAAGTGGGGAAAACAGGGAAATCAGAGTGAAGTGGGGAAAAGGGGAAAAGGAGGAAGTGGGGGAAGTAAGGGGGAAAGTGGGGAAAAGGATAGAGAAGGGAGAAAGGGGGGGTGGCTGAAAGAGGGAGAAGAGAGGAAAATGGGGCAAGTGGGGAAAAAAGGGGGAAAAAGGGAGGAAATGGGGAAAAGTAGGGAAGAGGGGAAGAAGGGAAGACAGAAAAGAGGGGAAAGAGGGGAAAGGGGAGAGAAATCAAGAGACAGGAAAGAGGAAGAAGGGTGGAAAGAGTGCAAAATGGGGTAAGAGAGGAAGAGGGGGAACAGGAAAAGAAGAAGTGGAAAATGGGGGAAAAGCAGGGAAGATGGGGAGAAGAAGGGAAGGGGTAGAGGCAGGGAAAAAGGTTGACAAGGGGGGAAAGGAGAAGGGAAAAAAGTGGGGAGAAATAGGGAAGAAGTGCAAATAAGTGGGGAGAAGAGGGGGAAATGGGGAGAAGTGGGAAAAGGGTTGAAAAGGGGGACAGGAGAAGGGGGACAGGGAGAAGGGGGAAGGGAGAGATGAGGAGAAAGGGGGAGAAAAGGGGGAAAGGAGGAGAAGGGGGAAGGGTTTACAAGCTGGGAAAGGGTTGACAAGGGGTAAAGGAGAAGGGGAAATAGAGTGAGAAGTGAGGAAGAGGAGGGAGAAGTGGAGAAAAGTGGTGAGAAGATGGGAGAAAGGGAGAAGTGGGAAAAGGGGGGAGAACTGGGGAAAAGGGAGAAGTGGGGAAAAGGGAGAACAGAGGAAAAGAGTTGACAAGGGGGAAAAAGGGGGAGACGGGAAAAGGGGAGAGAAGTGGGGAAAAGGGGATAGGAGTGGAGAATAGGGGGTAGGAGTGGGTAGGAGTGGGAAAAAGGGGGAGAAGTGTAGAAAAGGGGGAGAAGAGTGGAAACGAGTTGACAAGGGGGAAAAGGAGAAGGGGAAAAGGATGAGATGTGGGGGAAAGGGGAGAGAAGGGGGGAAAGGGGAGAGAAGGGGGGAAAGGGGAGAGAAGGGGGGAAAGGGGAGAGAAGGGGGGAAAGGGGAGAGAAGGGGGGAAAGGGGAGAGAAGGGGGGAAAGGGGAGAGAAGGGGGGAAAGGGGAGAGAAGGGGGGAAAGGGGAGAGAAGGGGGGAAAGGGGAGAGAAGGGGGGAAAGGGGAGAGAAGGGGGGAAAGGGGAGAGAAGGGGGGAAAGGGGAGAGAAGGGGGGAAAGGGGAGAGAAGGGGGGAAAGGGGAGAGAAGGGGGGAAAGGGGAGAGAAGGGGGGAAAGGGGAGAGAAGGGGGGAAAGGGGAGAGAAGGGGGGAAAGGGGAGAGAAGGGGGGAAAGGGGAGAGAAGGGGGGAAAGGGGAGAGAAGGGGGAAAGGGGAGAGAAGGGGGGAAAGGGGAGAGAAGGGGGGAAAGGGGAGAGAAGGGGAGGGATAAGCAGGAAAAAGGGGAGAAGTGGGGAAAATGGGAGGAAGAGGGGAATAGGGGGAGAAGAGGGGGAAAAAGTTCACATGGGGGAAAAGGAGAAGGGAAAAAGGGGGAGAAGTGGTGGAAAGGGAGAGAAGTGGGGAAAGGGAGGGGGAGAAGTGGGGAAAAGGCTGAGATTTTGGGAAAAGGGGAAGAAGAGTGGAGGAGGGGGGAAAAGGAGGAGGGGGAAAAGGAGGAGGGGGGAAAAGGAGGAGGGGGGAAAAGGAGGAGGGGGGAAAAGGAGGAGGGAGAAGCAGGATAAAAGGGGGAGAAGTGGGGAAATGAGGGGAAAAAGGAGAGAAGCGAGGAAAAAAGTTCACAAGGGGGGAAAGGAGAAGGGGGAAGGGGAAGAAGTGGGGAAAGAGTGGGGGAGAAGTGGGGAAAGAGTGGGGGAGAAGTGGGGAAAGAGTGGGGGAGAAGTGGGGAAAGAGTGGGGGAGAAGTGGGGAAAGAGTGGGGGAGAAGTGGGGAAAGAGTGGGGGAGAAGTGGGGAAAGAGTGGGGGAGAAGTGGGGAAAGAGTGGGGGAGAAGTGGGGAAAGAGTGGGGGAGAAGTGGGGAAAGAGTGGGGGAGAAGTGGGGAAAGAGTGGGGGAGAAGTGGGGAAAGAGAGGGGGAGAAGTGCGGAAAGAGAGGGGGGGAGAGGAGGGCAGAGGCGGTGCGGGGGTGACAGTCGGTGTCCCTGGGGAGGGCGGTGACAGTCGGTGTCCCCGCAGGCCCTGGGGGGACAGTCTGGCTCGGGGTGCCGGTGGGTGTCCCCGGGGGCTGGTGTGACGGTGTGTGTCCCGTCAGTCCCGTCGCGCGGCTGGGCTGTTGGCGTGTGCCCTGGAGCGGTCCCGGGGGTGCTCTGCGGGTCGGTGGCAGCGGCGGTTGGCGCTCTGGGTGGTTCGTCGGCACTGTCCTGGATACCGGGAGGCGCAGGTGAGGGTCGCGGGGCTCGGGGGGGGGGGGATGGAGGTGGGGGTGGGGGGTGTAGGGGGCTTGGGGAGGGCGCTAAGGCCGCCTGCGCCCGCAGGGAGGAGCCGCCGGGAGCGAGAGGCGCTGCGGAGCCGAGCGGGAGCTGATGGCCGTGTGGAGGAGCTACCTGGCGCTCGGGTAGCGCACACCGCATCGCGGGATCCTGCGCTTTACCACATTTCTGGTTTTTTCTTTCCTTTTTTCTTCTTCGTTTTCCTCTCCACCGCACTTTGCGGAGTGGTTGTTGTTGTTGTCCCAAACCCTCCTGCGAGTTGTTGGGGTTTATATATAATTTATTAGGGGGGAAAAAAAAACCTAACAGAAAAAAAAACACTTAACAAAAAAAAAACACTTAACAAAAAAAAAAAAAAAACACTTAACAAAAAAAAAAAACCACTTAACAAAAAAAAAAACCACTTAACAGAAAAAAAAACCACTTATCAAAAAAAAAACCACTTATCAAAAAAAAAACCACTTATCAAAAAAAAAACACTTAACAAAAAAAAAACACTTAACAAAAAAAAACACTTAACAAAAAAAAAACACTTAACAAAAAAAAAACACTTAACAAAAAAAACCAAAAAAGTAAAAAAAAAATACAAAAAAGTTAGCTGACAAAAAACCCTTAAAAATCTAACAAAAAATTAACAAAAAACTAACAAATAACAAAAAAACTAGCAAAAAAAAAGCTGACAAAAAAGCTAACAAAAAAGTAAAAAAAACCCAAAAAAGTAAACTAACAAAACCCCCTAAAAATCTAACAAAAAAGTAACAAAGAAATAACAAAAAAGTAACAAAAAATTAATAAAAAAACTAACTAAAAAAAACTAGCAAAAAAAGCTGACAAAAAAAGCTAACAAAGAAAGCAAAAAAACTCAAAAAGTAAACTAACAAAAAACCCCTAAAAAATCTAACAAAATTAACAAAAAAAAATAACAAAAAAGCTAGCAAAAAAAAACTAGCAAAAAGAACTAACAAAAAAGTAACAAAAAACCTCTTAGCAAAATAAAAAAGACTGTCAAAAAATAACAAAAAGAAATTAACAAATTAAAATACCTCACAAAAAGATTTAACGAAGAGAAAATATACACACAGCCCCGAAGCAAACAGCTCCCGGCATAGGGAGGGGCCGCGGGGCCCAGCCTGGTGCTTTGTGAGGGGAAAAAAGGGGATAAAGGCAAAAATAAAAGAATAAAAGGAATTAAAACCTGAGAGAGAGTCTGGGGAGAGTCTGTCCGGGGTCTGCGGGGAGCGCTCCGAGCGCGGTACGGCCGGAGCGGAGCGCGTGCGCGCGGGGGGGAGCGCTTTTGGCGGCGCACGCGGTGTGTTTCCGGTCGGAAGTTGGAGGCGGGCGGGCGTTTCCGGCTGGCGGCCGCGTGCGGCGGGAGGGAGATGGCGGGAGAGGCCGCAGGGCTGTTCGCCGGGTTCCGCGTGCTCGGGCGGTTCAGCGGCCACGTCCCGCACGCCCTGCGCTACCACGGCCGCCACCGCCAGTTCTACGTGGCCACCGCCGTGGGGCGCAGCGTCCACACCTACAACGTGAGTACTCGGCTTTTTCCAGGGGGTCGCGGGGTGGCTTGGGCTGGAAGAGACCTCCGGGTAAGTCCAGTTCCGCCCCTGCCGTGGGCACCGACACCTCTCGCCGGACCAGGGCGGTCCGAGCCCCATCCAGCCTGGCCCCCACGGGATGGGGCGGCCACGAGTGCTTTGGGCAGACTGCCAGGGCCTCCCCAGCCTCACAGCAAAACATTTCTTATTAATATCTTGTCTGAATCCTTCATCTTCCAGCTTAGAAGAGTTGGTCGTCACTGCAGACCTGTTACAGTCCTGTCCCTGCACTCCCTGAGAGCCCCTCTCCGTCTTTCCTGTAGACCCACTTTAAGTACTGGAAGGCCACTCTGAGGTCTCCCAAGAGCTTTCTTTTCTCCGGCCTGAACGAGTTCAGCTCTCAGCCCAGCCTCGCGTAGAAGGTGCTGTAAGCCCTCAGATAATGTTTGTGCACTTCTCTGAAGGGGAGAACAGTACCTTGTTTTTCCTGTAGGCCACCTTTAAGTAGCGTAAGATCTACCCTCAGTCTTCTCTTCTCCAGGCATCTTCCGCAGCCTCACTAGTGTGAGGAGTGCTGGCAAGAAGGAGGGCTAAGGAGGCTGCTGCTAAATATGCCAGGACGAGTTTTAGAAGGGAGGCACCTGCTTCAGACCAGAGTGATGTGAGGGAATGATCTCCATCAATTGTGTGCAGCGAGACAAGAGCTGGGACAAAATATATTTCCCACTTAAAAGCAAATGGATACATTTTCCCAAAAATCTCATGCATAGTCTGTTGCTTTCCAAGGACTCATTTTAGTGTTATCATGAACTTCATAGCAGTCAAAACTCTTGCTAATTTGAAGCTTTGAAGCCATCTGCCTGACCTTATATCTGAGATAGAGAAGGACTGCAGACAGAGGTGATTATAGAAGAAGACACATCTGTGCAGCACAGGTCGTACTTAACATGAGACGTTATCATTTCCAGAAGAACAAACAACACAGTGTCTGGCTAAGTGCTATGGGGGGTTGAAAAAGATGCTATAAAAAGAACACACTATCAGAGGAATGTTCTGTCTGTCTTTCAAGAAGTAGAGTTACTTGGGTGAAAACGTTATCTTAAACATTATCTTATCTGCGTTATCTTAAATTAAAATATTCCACTTTTTGTAGTAGTAACTGCTTTTTGTATCAGCAGCATGGAGAAACCGTGGCGATCTTCCTCTGCCTTGATGTTAGCCTTTTAGTGTTTGTTCCTGACAGTGTTGTCCTCTGGGCAAAGGTGACTGTAACAGAAGCTGATTCTGTGTGAACAAAGATAATAGCTCTGTGTGGTTGTAGTGGAAATAAAATGGGAGCAGAGATGTTGTGAAGACAAAATTGCCCAAGCTCTGCAAGGTGTCCCCCCAACTTGCTGGATGATTTTCTTCTGGCAAGTGTATTGTCTTACTCCTTTTGACTTGATAACTGTGGGTGTTCCTACTACTGTTGTAAACTAAGGTAAATAATTTTTCTGTCTTGTCAGGCGTATAAATTCCTTATCGAGGTTGATTCCTAGAATTTTGAATTTCTGTTTAGTGCAAATTCATTGCAACGTATCACTAAACTTGTCTTTTTAACGATTTCATTGCAGGTGAAGAAGCTTGGCCTTGTTGCTGTGAGTAAGTATGCAAAGATTGTCTATTCCTGGGTTGCCTTTTTTTAAATACATCTGACGTCTGCTCTTGATTATCAAGTCAAAATGGAAAATTAATTGTATATGCCAATATTTACACTGAAATATGTTGAAAGGAGTCTTGAAAATATTTGATATCAGTTCGGAAATAGAACTGTTATTGTGACTATAACTTTGTTTTCTTAAGGATATACCTTGTGAACTTCCTATTGTCATCTTGTTCTTTCTAGAACATCCCTAAGACTTAAGGAGTGAGCAGTAAATAAAACTGTCGGCTCCAGATCTCTTATTTTTAATGATTTTCTGGGTACTAGAAGGCTTTGTTATAGGAGGAAAATAATTACAGGAACAGGGCATGTGTTAGTGGAACTGAAAGGCTTCAGGAGCGTTAAAAACTGGCTGGGCACAGAGAGTGTGAATCGACAGCACAACATCCAGTTGGCAGCTGGTAATGAAGCAGCAGGGCGCATGTCGTTCAGCACCTTCACCAGAAAGGACTGGGTGGTGAGGCAACCTGCAGTCTTCGTAAAAATTTGCAGACAATACTGTGCTAGGTGGAGCAGCTGGCACCCTGAGGAGCAGAGCTTCAGTCCAGGGAGGTGTTACAAAACATCAGGCCTGGGCCAACAGAAACCCTGCCAAGTTCAGCAGGGATGAATGCAGAATTCTGCATCTGGGACGGAACAAGTTGGAACTGTCTGCACAGCATTCTGCTGAGAAGGAGCTGTGCTGGGGCTGTGCTGCTGCCAGCTTGAATGTGGACCAACAATACGGTAACTGTAAATAAAGCAAGCCGTGTGGTGAGCTACATTAGGAACACAGCCAGCAGGTCAGGAAAAGCTGTTACTGTTTTGTACTCTGTGAGGCTCTGGTGAGGCTATACCTGGACTGCAACACCCCATTATTGTGTTGTCCCCCTCCAACTGCTCTTCTTTATTTTTCAGGAAGGATGCTGGGCAATCAGGAAGTGTCAAGGGCCTCCAGCAGACTGTACAAGCAGAGTCGTTGAAATAACTGTGTGTTTAGTCTAGTGAAGGAAGAAAATAAGAAGAGACCTAGAGGCAGGCTGTTGCCTGAAGGGCAGTTACCAGATGGCAGAGCTGAATTTATGGTGGTAGTGGTGGAGTAACAAGGGGAAACAGCCACACATTGCAGTGTGAGGAGGTCACAGTGGAGATGAGTAAAAATGTCCCCGACTGAGTGTAGAGCGTAGAGCTGCAGCAGTCTCCTTCTGCAGAAGTTTTCAAGACAGCTGGGCCCAGCTGCAGTTAACCTGTCCTATTACTGGTTGTAATCCAGCTTTGGGAGGAGCTGGGAGATTGAAATAGATGCTTCCAAAGGTTGCTTCCAGCCAGCATTGCATGATTCAGGGAGGTGCACGCTGCTTTGAAAAGTAGTTCTTTTTACTTCAGTATACCACAAAAGTAAAGCATGTTATTTTCCACTAACAGAATACCTCTAAACTTGAGAATAAGTAACTGTCATATGATTGGGACTAGATTTTGAAGATCAGCAGCAAATAGTTGCAGCCGTAAACATATTAAGTAACTTCTCAGTAGGCTGCATCTTACAAACTTAATCATTTAAGCAAAATTGCGATTGAACGAATGAATGATGTGCTTCTCTATGCAGTGTTGTTGGTTTGTTGATGTTGTGTGATTGGTGTTCTGAGCTTTTTCATTGGGGTGTGCTTACATACGATACAAGTTGGCTTGTATCAGAAATGGTGTGACCAGCAGGGCCAGGGAGGTGATTCTCCCTCTGTACTCAGCACTGGTGAGACTGCTCCGGGAATCAAGTGTTCAGTTGTGGTCCCGTCAGCACAAGAAGGGTGTTGAGGCTCTGGAGTGAGTCCAGAGAAGAGCAACGAGGCTGGTGAAGGGGCTGGAGAACAGGCCTTATGAGGAATGGCTGAGAGAGCTGGGGGTGTTTCTCCTGGAGAAGAGGAGGCTGAGGGGAGATCTCATTGCTCTCTACAACTACCTGAGAGGAGGGAGCTGGGCTTTTCTCCCAAGGGACAGGGCGCAGGACGAGAGGGAATGGCCTCAAGCTCTGCCAGGGGAGGTTTAGTCTGTACATTAGGAAAAAAATTTTTACAGAAGGGGTGATTGGGCAGTGTCAGAGGCTGCCCAGGAAGGGGGTTGAGTCCCCTTTCCTGGAGGGTTTTAAGGGTTGGGTGGACGAGGTGCTGAGGGACATGGGTTAGTGTTTGATAGGAATGGTTGGACTCGATGATCTGGTGGGTCTCTTCCAACCTGGTGATTCTATGATTCTATCAATTGTTAATCCTTGTGATTTACATTTTTATATTTCCCATGATTGAGAGTGTTTTTTTCCCTAGAGTATTCTTGTCAATTTTCTACTGTTTGGGACCGTAGCTGCAGCTTCTCAATGTAGTCTGGATCTTTGGTGCTTTTACCACTTGAGCTAGTAAAGTAGCAGATCACACTAGCAGATACTTACTCTTAGAGCAACAAACTCCTGGTGTGTTTAGCTGTAGTCAGGAAATGGGTGCAGCAGGGGGTCACTGGCTTACTGATCTGCTTAACCTAAAATAGGTGTTGCTAATGCTGCGACGTTGATTTATCATCTCTGTTTGCAGCCCAGTGGGCTGTGGGGCTCTGGCAGTCTGCAGGAGCCATGCATTGGGATTCCCTTCTTTATAAGCCCTCACAAAGCTAATTGTGCCTTCACTTACAGTGCTAACTCAGTGATTTATTATCAAGAGCTTCTCAAAAGAACCACTTTGTGATCTGTCTATCTGATGTCATTTACACTGTTGTGACCAGTGTGATGTTATTTATGCTAATATTTGTGTTCATCTGAAATTTGTTCATTTCTGACAGGAAAGTTTTCTCTGTTGATAGCCAGAAATTCAGTCAGACTTCCTCTTCTATTACAACCCTGAAACTTGATGAATTTTTCTCTTGTTTAATTAACAGGTAATGCTTTGCCACAGGACATTTCATGTTTGGCCGCAGACCGTATGTTGATGTTTGCTTCATGCGACAATATTCTCCATGCTTTTGCCAGGAACAAAGAGGTGTCTATCAGTTTACTTATTTCTTGGCTGTGTAATGTTTATGTTTTCAAGACAGTTAATTTTCTACAGACATCTGTTTCCATGGATAGTCAATACCTTCAGTTCTGAGGAAATAAAAACCGTAGAAAGACAAATAAAAAGCTTTGAATGGAAGAATAAGAGAAAATTCTGTAATGGCCTACCTGTGTTTTATGCCTTAATTATAATAATTAGTTACTTAAAGAGAAAAAAATAAATTGTTAAGTAACATAGAATCAAAGTAGTTGAAATTAAACTAAGTAGTTAAAGATATTTGGTGAAATATTTTTGCTAACTGCTTTAAATATCAGAGGAAATGATCAATCTTCCAGTTAAAGGCGTGTGGTGTTTCCATGTACTTTATTTAAATTTGTTGCTTGCGTATATTAGCTGCCCTTAAGTACTATGGTAATGTGATATGCTACCTGAAGGGCTTCTACTGAAAACATTTCTATTTTGGAATTGTAGGTGGTTCATACCTATAAAGGTCACAAGGCAAGGATACACCTTCTGCAGCCTTTTGGTGATCATGTTATCTCTGTGGATGTTGATAATGTTCTCATTGTTTGGGATATACAGTCAGAAGGTGAGAGACGCTTTATTTTTGTTACTTAGTTGGGTAGCGTTGTTGAGCGTTGAGTAATTTATGTTGAGGAGTAGTTTATTCTTTAAAAAAAAAAGGAAAAAAGCCCTTAAATGATAGTGCTATTATAATGGTAATCTGAAAGTCCTAATACTGCAGTAATTTTTCATGACTGGACCCTGCAACACATACAGAGAGAATAATGTTCCATATAGAGTTAAAGAGATGTACTTATACAGAAATCGTAGTCAGTGTTCCATTTTTCAGTAAAGTCTGTGGTACAGCAGAATTGGCACCGTGTTTGAAGTCCTGTAGTTCCTTGATACTTACCAGTCTGGATAAAGCTGAATTCTTACAAATGATCTTTAGATTGTGTCAGTATTTTCTTATATCGTTGTAAAGTGTCTTCTGAAGTCTTGCTTCTGTGTCCTAAGTTGTTTTCTGCAGAAGGCATTCTCGTTGGTGTGTCCAGTGCCATTCCCTGGGTGCCAAGTCTCAAAAGTGGCTGCAGACGTGCTTTAGAGACTTGAAGTTGTTGTAGCAAACAGGAGGTGTGCTAATCAGATAAGTGTTTTGCTCAAGCAGGAACAGGAATCCTCCAGAGAGATATAAATCACTACAGTTTTGCCAGAATTGTTGTGCTAGGTAGGCTTATAGGGAAAAAAAAATACACCTTCAAGCCAAAAGATGTTATAACATAAACAAGTTTAGCCTGACCTGTGTCCTATTATGTGTTAGCTAATCTTTTAATGCAAGAAACACCATTTACTGGGTTTTTAGAGTGTTAACATCAGTTCTACCTTAGGGTTTGCCAGAGGATGTCAAGTACAGAGTTTTCTAGAGGTGGCCACACGAAACATTGTTTGTTACTTTTTTTTTTGCAGAGGAGTATCTTCAAGTGGAGTTTGATAAGGCCACTTTTGCAGTTTCTGCAGTTCTGCATCCCAGCACCTATTTGAATAAAATTCTCCTTGGGAGCGAACAAGGAAGCTTGCAGCTATGGAATATAAGATCAAAGTAAGATTGTTAATAATTTGGACGAGTTTCCTACTCCAAGTAGTTTGATAAGCAATTAATAACACTTTCAAGTACAGTAGGTTTTGAACATGGAATCTTTTACTAAGTCCTCTGGCACAAGTTTTCAGTTGGTTGATCTCCAGGAACAAAGAAGGCTGCTGCTCCCAGAATGCTGATGCCTTTCAAGTTGCGTGTTGTTTACTCTCCCTGTGAAATGCCAAGGATTGTTCAGATTTTTTTTAATGACATTTTTCTCTTATTTCTTGGAATCATATATCTTTTCCATGAAATTAATTAAAATAATATTAAGTGTTTATTGAGGCCTTCCACCTCCCTTCTTCCAAGTTGAATTTTTTGGTTGTTGTGGGTCCAAGGAAGTGCTGGCAGGTACTGTGCAGGTAATTATTAGCATTTAATTCTTGTACTCAAGAGACGTGTAGACATGTAGTTGTCTGAGCATTAAAGCACCATCCCTAATGGCAGCAGGCAGTGCCTACCATGACCAGCTGCTTTTTTAACTTACAAACTGACAGCTGCAGTAACTTCCTTACGTGTTAGTGTATGAACTGCAAATAGGTGTTAACTCGGCTTGTGTAGTTCAGTGTTTTATCCTCACAACTCTTGTACACTTTTAGTGATACTACTGCTAATTCTTTGTTTCATCTTATAGTGTTTTGGAGGTACTGTATATGCTGTATAAATCAGGAAAACAGAAATAACCCCAAAATACAGAAAAGTAGATGTCTCTACTCATAATACTCTGTGTCTCCTCAGTGCCTGTCATAGCATGTGAGATGCAGTGTCCTAGGTGATGAAAAATCTTCCTTAGATGGCTTAGTTTCTCAGTTAATTTTGTTAAAACTTCTGGGACTGTTCCTGCTCTTTTAGCAGTGTTGCTGGTTTAAGCAGTATCTGGTTTTGACTATTTGTTACCTACCTAGATTTTTGTATATTTTGTATATAGGTGTGGGCACAGTTAGACAAAGAATTAAATCAGAAGGACTGAGAGCAAAGTGTGCTGGTCTCTGGCAAGAAGGGGAAGTGAGTGATCGTCACACACATGCTTTTGCTAGCAAGTCCTTGAAGTATAACTTATATCTAAGGAGATAGATCAGTTTTCTAATCATGTCTAGTCTTAAATACTGTCTTTATAATTTCACCCTTAAATAAGTACTGCATGACTGCCTTGTCAGTGAGCTGACCTGGCTCAGCTCTTGGCTCTTTGCTGCTGTGATGCGATATGCTTGTAGTATTGTCTTCATTTAGGGAAGCTACTAATGAAGATTTAGTTTTTATTTGAAGTTGGATCAAGACTGGCATTTAAAATTGGTGTTAAGAAGCCTGGAGAGGTGTATACTACAGCAGAAACACCTGGAGGGCAACTGGCAGAGAAGGGGTCTTATTCCTGTTCATGTTATGTAATCAAGTCACCTTTGCATAGTGCATGACAGTAAATTCTCAATAAAAGTCAATTAAGTTTTGTCCTTAACCTTGCTTGTTAGCATCACGGTGGGTTTTTTCCTTTTAACTGATTATAACGACAGAAAGCTGACTTAATTTTCTGTGTAGGTACCTGTAGAGCATCCTTTTTTTTAGTGGAAAATCCCTAAGGTTAATTGATTTATGGTTTTTGTTTGTTTTCCAGCAAACTCTTATACTCGTTTCCAGGATGGAACTCAGCAGTCACCACACTTGAACAAGTTAGTATTTTTGGTATCTTATTTTCTTACATAACTTGTCAACAATAGCAGTCAAAATATCATTGCTTAAAATTACAAGAATAAAGATGACTCATATTTTCCCAGGTAATTTTAATAACCATTAATAGATTTCAGACCTTGAGGAGAGATGAACCTGAAGGCTTAGTGTCTGCTGTTCCTCTAGCCCTTGTTCGATTGGTTTTAGTGTCTGAGCTGTTTTGTTTGTCACATCTATAGTCTTTGTTCACTGAGTGATGTCAAGAATTCACAGAAGCAGCTTGTTTGCAAGATACACATATATTGTATAAATTCCATTACTCTGAAAGCATTTTGCTAAATTTATTTTTCTTTGGAGGTTAATTAAATGTAGATTTTGCTGATTTAAGAAGAGATTTTCTATTTCTGTTTGCTGTATTGTTGGACTCATTGGTAGCATTGATGACAGCTTTGAAAGTGCAGGTGTTCTGGATAAAACTTAGAAATATATTGAGGTGCAGCAGTTGTGTTCCACAACTATTGAAAATACAGTGAGATATTTTTTAAAGGAGTTCCAGTTTCTAGAACCAGAATTGTTTCATCCAGTAGAGACTAAATGCAGACTCCTGCATCTCTCATTCTTTATTTAGATTTTCAGATGCTCAGTTGTGTGATAAGGTATAACAGGAAGAACATCTCGTGCAAGATGACTTATATGTTTCTTACTGTCTGTCCTGGACATAGAGACCTTGTCTTGTACATATTTTGTTAGTAATGTAGCAATAAATAAGCTTTTTCTTTTAAAATTTCAGTTGCTGTTCATTTTTCTTGCAGGCTCCAGCAGTGGATGTCGTTGCAGTTGGCCTTGTGTCAGGTCACATCATTATACATAATATTAAGTTTGATGAAACTCTAATGAAATTTCAACAGGACTGGGGTCCCATCACAGCAATATCTTTTCGTACAGGTAAGAATTAGCATTTTTATAGGAAGTGTGTAAGACGTTGTTAAAACTTAAGTGGAAGGTAGGAAAATATGTTTTGATAAAATGTTTCAGAGTCAAAATTTGGGCTGAGTTTTAGTTTTTCAAGGCTGCAGGTAATCTAGAAATGTTGTCAATAAATAAGAGAGATTGTACATCTTCATCATACTTCCTGTTTTATGGCACTTTCTTGTGTGCTGACAGGCAGGTGTGACTTTGATTTTTCAACGAAAAGAAAGGCAGTTTATGTTTACAATGTGCCAAGAGCTAACAGAGTGCACAGTTACCAGAACTAGTGTGGAGTAACAAGTACACTCTAAGTCTCAGTAGTACCTTCTCCCTCCAAACCACAGTTAGAAAGCTAGTAGTTAGGTGACTACTGAATGGGTATTGCTAGGAAGTGTATTTGCATTCACAGATTTGTCTAACCAGCATGTGCTAATTACTATAGATAATTACCTTAATGTTGATCCTACTGACAGAGCTGTTGATACTGAATCTAATTTCTTATCTGAATAGGCAAATTTCAAAGTATTAACAGAATCATAAAATGGTTTGGGGACTTTAAAGTTCCAATCTTCCTGCTATGGGCAGGGCTGCCTCCCACTAGGACCAGGCTGCTCAAAGCCCCATCCAGCCTGGTCTTAAACACTTCTAGGGAGGGCACGTCCACAGTGTCCCTGGGCAGCCTGCACCAGTGGATCACCACCCTCATTGTGAAGAAGTTCTTCCTAATGTCCAGTCTAAATCTTCCCCCTTCCAGTTTAAAGTCATCCCCTTCATGCTGTCACTCATAGAATCATAGAACAACCAGGTTGGAAGGGACCCATCGGATCTTCTAGTCCAACCATTCCTATCAAACACTAAACCAAGTCCCTCAGCACCTCATGCACCTGTCCCTTAAACACCTCCAGGGAAGGTGACTCAACCACCTCCCTGGGCAGCCTGTTCCAATGCCCAGTGACCCTCTGTGTCAACAACCATCCACAACCAACCTTCAGGTAGTTGTAGGGAGTAATGAGGTCTCCTCTCAGCCTCCTCTTCTCCAGGATAAACACCCCCAGCTCTCTCAGCCGCTCCCCATAGGTTTTGTTCTCCAACCGCTTCACCAACCTCGTTGCTCTTCTCTGGACTTGCTCCAGAGCCTCAACATCCTTCTTGTGGTAAGGGGCCCAGAACTGAACACAGGATTCAAGGAGCAGCCTCACCAGTGCTGAGTACAGAGGGAGAATCACCTCCCTGGACCTGCTGGTCACAACATTTCTGATCCAAGCCAGGATGCCATTGGCCTTCTTGGCCCCCTGGGCACACTGCTGGCTCATGGTGAGTCGGCTGTCGACCAACACCCCCAGGTCCCTCTCCTCCTGGCAGTTTTCCAGCCAGGCTTCTCCCAATCTGTAGCTCTGCATAGGGTTGTTGTGCCCCAAGTGCAGGACCCGGCATTTGGCCGTGTTAAACCTCATCCCATTGGACACTGCCCAGCGCTCCAGCCTGTTTAGGTCCCTTTGCAGAGCTTCCCTACCCTCCAGCAGATCCACACTTGCACACAGCTTTGTGTCATCTGCAGACTTGCTAAGTGTACCCTCAATGCCTTCATCCAGGTCATTGATGAAGACATTGAACAGGGCTGGACCTAGCACTGAGCCCTGGGGAACCCCACTTGTCACTGGCCTCCAGCTGGATTTAACACCATTTACCACTCCATGTCTATGCTTTCTCGTAGCCCCTTCAGGTACTAGAATGCTAATGTAAGATCTCTCCGACGCCTTCTTTTGTCCAAGCTGAGCAACCCCAACTCTCTCAGCCTGTCCTTGTAGCAGCAGTTCTTCAGCCCTCTGACCATCTTCATGACCCTCCTCTGGATCCGTTCTAACAGTTTAATATCCTTATGTTGGGGATTCCAGAACTGGACACGTTGCTCTAGAATACATGTACTCCAGTGTACGGATTGATGCAGATGTTGTTGAGGAAGAATGCTACTGGAAAGAGTTTTGATAAGTGGAAGGTGTGCTTTTTGTGTGTCAGCTCTTTAACTCAAAATGTTATTAAAGTGAAATAACTTCCATTGCCTTCCATTTCAGGTGTTCGTAATCTCTCCCTCTTCCTGTCTTTATAGTTAGGAGATTGAGTGTAAATATAATGTGGTTGTTTTCAACTCCTGTACTCATTTTAGTCTTGGAATGAAGTACTCTTCATTTAAGTTTAAGTAACTTGGCAAATTTCCATGTCTCTACCGAAAAAGAAAACCCTCAACCTGTCTTGTTTAATTATCTATGATGTGTGCATTGGCAAATACGAAACTGGATTTTTCTTTTGGAGCAAAAAGGTTAGTTACAAAATATGCCAGATATTTGGTGGAATTTTATCTGGATATTCTAAGATTTCAAACTTACTTGAATATTTCTACTGTGTTTTGAGAAGCTGGCGTTGTCTAATACAGCTCCTTAATATCAGACAGGATAGAGCAAATAGAACAAACTAGAAACTGCATGAATTGAGATTGTAATTAATGCTTGGAATGACTGAATAAACATTTAATCATCTTCTGGAATTTTTGCAAACCATTGAGCCAAAAACGTAAGAGGATGTAAAAAAAGGACTGGTAACTGCAGTAGTGGTGCTACAGTAACTCACACATCCTGAAGGGTCAAGGCTAAGAAGATTTGGGTATAGGGTAACTTTTGAAAACTGTCACTTATGCTGTCAAGGAAAACCTTCAGTGTCAGCTACTGGATTTAGATATATTTGTTATGTGATATGAAAAAAATCCTAGTTTTATTATCAGTGAACTTTGTGTCTTTTGCCTTTGAAATACTAGAAACTTTAGTTAAAACATATCTTGAGTTTTGGTTTTTTTGTTGCGATTGTAACCTTTTCTTCATCAGTTTTAAACTGTGAGAAGTTAAAAAGGATGAGCGGAATGTTAACAAGGAAACCTTTTCAGCTTTTTGGGTTTTGATTTTTTTTGAGCAGATGGACACGCATTAATGGCAGCCGGTAGCCCAGTTGGACATATCGCTCTGTGGGATCTAGAAGAGAAGAAACTGATGTGTCAGATGCAGGATGCCCATTCCACAGCAGTAGCTGGTATGTCATTCGTGCCTGGAGAGCCACTTCTTATTACCAATGGTGCTGATAATGCCTTACGGGTAAGTTAAAATAACTACTGCTGCTTGAAGTTTGGTCTTTCCCTCCCCCCCCACCCCTTTCTCTTGTAGTCCTCCAAAGTATAAATATATAGTTTGGATTGAAGTACCAGTTCTCAAATGAAACAAGTGCAGCAAAAGTCAAGTTACTGAAGTTGCTGGCTATCACTGGATCTTAAGTGGGGCAGGTTAACCATTTGGTACCATGGTGTCATTGCTTCATGTATTGCTGATAGAGAGCCTTGAAGAACAAACCTTTGGATCCACTGATCTAGAACCTGACTTTATACCCTGATGCATCTTAAATCTTGATCTGTTTTTATAATGTTCTGGGTCACAAGTAGTTTCTTTTTTGTGGACTCATAGAATGTTTTTGATTGGAGGAGACCTTAAAGCCCATCCAGTTCCAAATTCCCTGCCATGGGCAGGGACACCTTCCATTAGACCATGCTGCTCAAAGCTCCATCCAGCCTGGCCTTGTACACTTCCAGGGAGTGGTATCCGCAACTTCCCTGCGCAACCTGCTCCAATGGCTTGCCACCCTAGGCATGAAGAATTTCTTCTTAATGTGTAGTCTAAATCTTCTCCCTTCCAATTTAAAGCCATTCCCCCTCATCCTGTCACTCCATGCCTTTTTAAAAAGTCCCTCCTTAGCTTTCTTGCAATCCCCTTCCGGTACTGGAAGGTCACTCTTCGGTCTCCTTGGAGCCTTCTTCTCTCCAGGCTGAGCAACCCCAACTCTCAGCCTGTCCTCATAGCAGAGGTGCTATAGCCCCTCTGATCATCTTCATGGACCCATTCCAATGGTTCCATATCCTTCTTGTGTTGGGGATTCCAGAACTAGACACGGGACTCTAATTGCTTGTGCTGCCTGTCTTGTTGTGACATTATCCTTCAGTAGAAGTACAAAATGAACAATAGGAAACAATCAACTGCTAAGACAGAAACTTAGAGTTTTAGGATCAAGGATGAACATGAATATGTGATGTTTGCTGCTCCAGTTCCCAGTCAAATCTGTTCTGCTGCCAAGAGGCATAATTATTGACAGGATGATGTTTATAAGCATTGTTTTTCTACTTTTTTGGGGGAGGCAGGTGTGGATATTTGATGGACCTGGTGGTACAGGACGTGTATTGAGAAGCCGAATGGGACATAGTGCACCACCAACAAAAATCAGATACCATGGGCAAAATGGAGAGCAAATTCTTAGTGCAGGTATGAATTCTCACTCTTCAGTCTAATTTTCTCCTAAAGGATAAGGAAAAAGTGCAGAGCTAAGTGTTTATTAATGGATGTGTATTTATGAAACATCGTGAGTGATCAGTGTAGCAGAAGAGCTTAGGACCTGCTCTTGTCATTTGTACTTATGTGTTTGATGAATAGAAATTGTTTCATTATCTTCTAAGGAATTGTCAGCTGGTCAAAACGAAAACTTTTAACAGCTAGGGAAATTCTTTCGTTATGGGGAAAATACGCAGCATAATGCATTTAGTGACCTAGAGGAGCCACTCTACTTTTCCCACCAATATGAGCAAGTTCTGTGGGTTGCAGTGTCTTTGTGTGTGTTACAGCACAATTGTCTGTTTCAAATAATCCCAGCGTTGCTTGTTACTAAGATATTAATTCGAAAATGTAAAAATGCATTAGTGACTACACTAGCATATTTAAAAATCTATAAATAGACCCCTTAGGAAATGAAGTGCTAGGTTAGGCTGTTTTCTGGCCTGGAATGCTTCACTAGTGGAGTAATAGAGACTCTTCACCTAATCTTTAATTACTCTGAAGTCATGAAATTGTCTACATGGGCAACATCCAAAAACATTGCTCTATATTTTGATGAATGTTACAGATAACTTGGTAGAACCATAGACTGTGTTAAAACCACCTCACTAGAATCTCGTGCGGGTCATCCAGCTAGTAACTTGGATTGAAGTTCCTGGTTATTTGACAGTGCAGCTCACACCAGACGAACAACAGTAACAATCCAGAGATGCTTAGCAAATCCTCATATATTTGCTTTTGCAGTTTGCTGCTTGTTAACTGTACATATGGAGAGGGCACAGAAGCAACCACTGAAGTGAAAAAAGAGTCTCAGGCTTTGAGACAGGATGATTCTGCAGTGTAAAGAGACTGTCTCTGCATTCCTTTCTGAACCTCTTCAAAGGAAATTAAGTAGCAACGATATGGAGTGCCTTTTAAATGGTACTTAGAACAGGCATTTCCACAAATTAACTTTGTAAAACTTCACTGGTGTCACTGACTTCTGTACTTCCTAGTGTTTTTCTCAGTTCCCAATATATATATATATCCTGCCTTACATTGCTTTCATAAGAGCAAGGAAAGGTTGCTTGAACACCGTAATTATTCCATTGTTTTTCAGATTCTTTATATTGACTTGAACTAATTTTCGGTTTCTTTACTTGTTTGGCCTAGTAAAATTGTTTTGTGATTCCTCTGATTTTTTAAAAAATCATCTCAGTGCCTTTCATTTCACATGCATTGTGCAATTTCATTTTCTGTTAGTTTCCGGTTCTGCCTGGTGAATGTTTCCACCACAGAGTGGCTCTGTTTGCTAGTTTCAAATCTGAGACTTCTGTTTCTCTGTTCAATTAAATTCCTATTACTTCTGTGAGCATTGGTCACTGGGTAGAGGAGAGAAGTCCCGTTAATGTCTTGGTGGACAACTTGGCTTTTACCATTTTTGTTTGGGTTAGTTTACAGACTAACCTGGGTGTATGTATTAATCAGGTAAAGCACGTGTTGGTTAATCAGAGAATAATGAAAGGGATATTGTAGTTAGTGAGGGAGTATATAGGGTTATAAAAAAAGCTTTGGAAATATAGTGAAATTGAGAATATGTCCATAAAAGAGGTGTCATTCCAGTTGTGTGGTGGGCAGAGCAGTAAAAATAGAATGTAGACCACAGAATATTAGGCTCCATTGGTTGCTCATAGTATATGTGCTTCATTATGGTTTTTGAGGTTTCTTAGTGCTTGTTCTCTGCTTTTCGTGCTTAGATAGCTTAGGAGAAGAACAGAAAGTTGTTCTTTTTCTCTTAACCACTCTCTGCTAATGTTTTATCAGGTCAAGATGGAACATTGCAGTCTTTTTCAACAGTGCACGACAAGTTCAATAAAAGTTTAGGACGTGGTAAGTATTTCAATGAAAGTACAAATATTGGTTTAAAAAAAAATCTGAGAAGTGTTTATGTGGACAGGAACTGAAACATCAGGTAGGCCTTACTTTCACTTCCTCCTCGGTTGTTCTGCCACCTCAGTCCTTCCTGATGTATCTAAAATGTACTCTCAGATTTGTTTGTACACTAAGAAAAGTAACTTTGGTAAATTGGCAGTGTATGTTGTCACTGTGGGAAACATTTGACGTGATTTTTTTTTTATTAAAAATGCGTTAAGCTGCGTCTGAAATTTCAGCATGCGTAACTACAGCTTTTCACGCTCCTCTTCTTCTATTCAGTCGTGACTATGTTATTGTTTAATTCTTATTTCTTGACTTTAGTTCCCTTGATTTAATTTAGAGTTGAGTTTAATACATGTCTTCCACACGATACCATGGTTAAGGCACACGGTCTTGTACAGCTCAGATAACAGGGCTCAGACTAAAATAATTCCTAAGTACCCATCTGTATATATTGATGTATTTGTATTTAGGTAGATTTGAATAGACAGATATAGATTAATTCATTGCATGCATCTATTTGGCTTAAATTTGAGATTCCCAACTATTTGGTCATTGAAAGAGCTGGATGTTACGTATTGCTTTATGTAGCCATGTCTGTATGACCATGATTTTAGCTGTGATGAGGGAACCTCTGCCTCAGGTTGTCAGCACAAACTCCTGGAACAGCTGAGTTGAGTAGTACATCTGTGAATGCACTGTTGATTTGAATCATAGAATCATAGAACAACCAGGTTGGAAGGGACCCATCGGATCTTCCAGTCCAACCATTCCTATCTAACACTAAACCAAGTCCCTCAAGACCTCATCCACCCGTGCCTTAAACACCTCCAGGGAAGGGGAATCAACCACCTCCCTGGGCAGCCTATTCCAATGCACAATGACCCTCTGTGTGAAGAACGTCCTCTTAATCTCCAGCCTAAATCTCCCCTGGCGGAGCTTGAGGCCATTCCCTCTTGTCCTGTCCCCTGTCACTTGGGAGAAGAGGCCAACTCCCTCCTCTCCACAACCTCCTCTCAGGTAGTTGGAGAGAGTAATGAGGTCTCCTCTCAGCCTCCTTTTCTCCAGGCTAAACAACCCCAGCTCTCTCAGCCGCTCCTCATAGGGTCTGTTCTCCAACCCCTTCACCAGCTTCGTCGCTCTTCTCTGGACATGCTCCAGAGCCTCAACATCCTTCTTGTGCTGAGGGGACCACAACTGAACACAATGCTTAGTACAGAGGGAGAATCACCTCCCTGGAACTACTGGTCACACCATTTGTGATACAAGCCAGGATGCCATTGGCCTTTTTGGCCACCTGGGCCACTGCTGGCTCATGTTCAGTCGGCTGTTGACCAACACCCCCAGGTCCCTCTCCTCCTGGCAGTTTTCCAGCCAGGCTTCTCCCAGTCTGTAGTTCTGCATAGGGTTGTTGTGCCCCAAGTGCAGGACCCGGCATTTGGCCGTGTTAAATCTCATGCCACTGGACACTGCCCAGCGCTCCAGCCTGTTTAGGTCCCTTTGCAGAGCCTCCCTACCCTCCAGCAGATCCACACTTGCACACAGCTTTGTGTCATCTGCAAACTTGCTAAGGGTACCCTCAATGTCTTCATCCAGGTCATTGATGAAGACATTGAACAGGGCTGGACCTGATTGCTTGGCATCATCTCAGTTTTGGCAGAAACTGTATTATGTCCTTAGCTCTTTAAACCCTTGGTAGCAGCAATGCTGTGTTAATGTAAGCTATTTTTTTACTGAGTTTCTTAGGAACATTACATTTAGTAAGTGGTCATTTTTATTTAAAACCATTGTTCTCAGATTTATCCTTGAGACTGAGACACACTTTCTTTTTTTTAAGGTTCAATTAACAAAAAGAAGTCAAAAAAGAAAGGTCTTAAGCTTGATACGATGGCACTACCACCAATTACAGACTTTGCTTCAGGTAAGTAGTCTTTGAGATATGTTACAGAGCTCGTCGTGTCTTCGTTTTGTCTTCTGACCCTCAAGAAATGACTATTTTGAAAGGTTGTACTCTATCAAGATTAGATTATGTAAAAATAACATTTGACTTGGTAAACTTTTCTGTTATTTCACAAAAGAGGATTTTACTTCAAACATCTGTGTTTAATTGCCAGTTGGCTTGAAAATTTGAAGCATGTGAACCAGGATCTTGTGGTGTACTTATTATTCCAAACCAGAGAACCAGCAGTTAGGGGAGATGAAGAACTTCATCAGCTGAGGAAATTCTAGGTATAGTGGTTGATTTTGATTCCCCAGTTCCTTTACTTGAGTCACAGTTCAAAGTCAAATTTAAGTTTCTCAGTTAATTAGTAATTCAGTATGCAAGTAGTGAACCTGACTTTTTGAAGTGGAATTACAATTATATTTGCTTCACCAGAATGTGTTCCTTTGAATCAGTGACCTCCTTTTCAGATCTGAAGTTTTTGTCTCAAGTGCAGCTAATCTTTTGACTTGTGAGGACGGTTGACAGTATCACATGTTGAAAGGCTTGGATTTACTGTTTCGTGTAGCTGTTCGCCTACACTTCTTTACATCTGCAGACAGCTGTGATATAGACTGTACTTAGGTAGTTGTAAATATGTATGTGTTTGTGTATATGTGTGTGTGTGTGTATATATATATATGCACTTTTAAATTTAATATTAGACCTGCCTGATTGATTGGAGGTAATGGAAGATTTAATTGTGTTTGCAGACATAAGATAATATTTATGTAAGTACATTTTAATTAGAGTTGTTTCCTTTTTGCTATATTGTTTTTATTTGGTGAAATGAACCAGTTTGTATCTAGTTTTTTGTTCTTTGGAGTTCTATAAGTATCCTATTTCAAGCTCCTAATTTTTCTTAGTGCATAAATTCCTCATTATTTAGATCCTTACATATCATATTTGACTACAAAGTTTGAATATTGAGATTTTGGTGTACTGCTTTCTTGCAAATGCAGAGAAGTCTTTTGCTCTGTGCAGCTCTTAAACTCTGCCTTAAGTTGTTAATCATGTGACTTCTGCCAGTTCAGTAGGAAATGTGCACAGATTGAGTAGTTTAAGCTATTAGAGTTTAAGTATGGCTTTAAAGCTGCAAAGACTTGAATACACAAAGAGATGGAATGCAGGGTACCAAAAAAGTGCTTGTGGTTGTGCTAATGTTTTAGTTAGGCTGTCACATGCACAACAGTTTGACAGGTGTTATTTTCTGAGCATTAGCCTTTTGACTGAATGTGAACTGTTCTGCCTAAAGGTATTTCAGAGCACTCCTTCTTATGATATCAGAAGAGCTTATTTGCATTTAAAATTACTGTTCCTAAAAGGAGTATGTGTTGCATTGCAGAAGTGGCACATCAGAGTGACTGGGATGGTATCATCGCCTGCCATCAAGGGTACATAACCTGTACAACCTGGAACTATCAGAAAACTTCAATGGGAGTTCATAAACTGAAACCAGAAGAATTTAGCAAACACAAACCTGTTGGCATATATGCAACAGTAAGTTTATTTAGGATAATGTTTCCTAAGCATTACAGTGTATGCTGCTTTGATTTTTGTTTGTACAGAGGCAATTTTTTTTTTTTGGGTAGCTGTTTGGCGTTTACCATTAATGTCTCGCAGTGTTGTAGAGTTGACTATATGCCAGTGATGATAAACTTGCTCTGTGAATGCAAATTGCTGATTATTGGGTTTTTTGAAAGTATGGAAAACTTTATTTCCAAATTGCAGATACAATATTCCCCTTAAAATACACTGGACACAATGAAAGTCAAACACTTAATCAAAGATGACTGAAGCTTGCAAGATGCATAGTTAGAGTGACGTACCTCTTGTTCTAGGTGCTTGTACTGCTACTGTACCTTGTGGTAAATTGTTTTTCTGATCTTACACTTTACTATTAAGTGGTAGATAACATCATTTCAGTTGCAAGTACCTGATTTTCTTCGAACTGCTAGATTCTTTGGCCTGTATCTTTCTAAACATATTTAGAGCATTGTTTCTTTGTTTCTTACTGTTTCAGCTTACAGTGTTTGGGCTACTGTTGACAGTGTAATGTGGGCATTGAAAGAGGCAGTCAGCGTGCTTGGACTTTATCTTAGAGGTTGAATTTGTGGATATCTGGATCAAAGTTAGTTGTTTAGGTTACAGTGTTGGTATTATTAGTTAAGATTTCTGATAAATGCCACTGAGTCAGTATTTCATCATCATTCACAAACATGCACAACTGTATTTTGACTACTGCCTTGTTGACTGTTTGCTTATTTTAAAAGCTCCTCTACTTTTTTTTGAGGTGCAATCTGTTGTTTGCTGTGTGCAAACAACCTTTAGAAAAGACCTCTGTGCAAAAAGACCTTGAAGAGGTCTTATTAAAAATATATTAGTATGTTATATTCCTGATACGTTATGTGATTTCTAACAACTTTACTAATTAGATACACAGTTAAAGAATTGTTTTCTTAAGTGACTCGTTCTTTTTTTCCCCTCGAAAGGCAGTTGACATTACCTCATGTGGGAACTTTGCTGTGATTGGACTGTCAACTGGGCACGTCGATGTGTATAACATGCAGTCTGGCATTCACAGAGGGCGTTATGGCAAAGAAAGAGGTAAGTATTTCTGTGTTTTTTAATTATTGACCCTCAGCAAAATAGCAACATCCTGGTGTTCTGTCATCTTGGAAATTTACCATAGCTTCTGAGTTGAATTTGGGAATCTTTGCAATTTTAATAATTGCCTTGTACTGTTCTGTCTTGCACTGTAACCAGAAGTAATTTGGAATGAACCCTGAACCACAGGATCCCTGCTAGTTTTTACAGCTCCGATGTTAGCATTTGTTTGGTTTTAATTAACACAAAATTGTAAGTTACCAAATTGGTTGGTGCTAACGTGAAATCCTCTGGCCTCAGTTCTTTTTGAGATAATCACATTTCCAGTGCTTGGCCTCTGGTTACAGAAATCTATCTGGGAGATGAATCTTCCCATCTGTTTTGTGCTCTCTACTTAAAAGTGAACAAATCATTTGCATGCGTAGAAAACTGAAATCCTAAGCAAGTCCAGTATTTCGCATATGCTGTTCTTTTCGATTACACAGCTGCAAGCTTAGGACTTAAAGTAAATGGCAGTGTTCACACTTCTTTTAATGGCTGCGTACGCAGGTATTTCATGTCATGTACCCTCACGTACTTTTTACGTTGATTTGTAAGTCTGCAGTTGCCCTCATGATGTGTTTTGGGTTTTGGGTTTTTTTTGTAGAAACAAGGAAGTCTTGTTGTATGCTTAGATCTTACTGTTTTTCTAAAAGCTATCCCTCTATTAAGCAAACATGAACTGGTCTCCTGATTACATTATGGCTTAATAGGGGGATGACTTTTACAAGGATGGTTACTGGCTAGTAACCTGAGGCATTGATTAAGGAACAATGTTTATTGAAAAAAGCTATGCTTTACCTTTATTCTGCAGTGTAGAGTAGCCTAGGAAAGCTCAGAGACTTTGTACCAAAACTGAAGCTGTAAATGTTGTCTGGAGTGATCAGACCTGCTGAAAGCATTCTGTAAGTGACTCAAAAAGTCTCTGAAATCTCAAAAAATTTTTTAAAAAGTCCTCCAACTGAAAGCAGAAATAAAAGCTTACGTAACTTCAGTTGCTCACAATTTTTGTGTTGTATTCTATATGCTTACTTGAAGTCAGTTGGTTTCTGTACTATACTGACAAAGAAACTTCTAATATTTTGAGTAGTCTTGTCTGGTGGCTTTAGAATTGCTTATCACATGATTACTGCTCATATAGTGTAGTTGAGTGAAGACATAGAGAATAGTGTTTGGTGTTCTGCTTATCTCTATGATGTGTTTAAATTCCGAATTATAACTTTCATTTCCCTTGATTTGCAGCACATGAAGGGGCGATCAGGGGACTAGCAGTAGATGGATTAAACCAGCTGGTAATCACAGCTGGCAGTGAAGGATTAATTAAATTTTGGAAATTCAAAACTAAAGATCTAGTTTACTCCGCTGAGCTTTCTTCTTCTCCAAGTATAATCCTGCTTCACAGAGACAGGTAAGAAGCTGAAGCTATTTCATGTGCCTTTTGTGTTGCTGTACCCGTGTATGTGTAGGATGGCAAACAAAATTTCTATTTAAGTTTATTCTGATGATTTATAATACAACTGACTACTAGTTGATGAAACAAAGTGGCTACAAGAAATTGTATTAGACTGAAGTGATGTAATACTGTTTATCTTAGGATAAAAGATTTTTGTAGCAATGCTAGGATGTCAGTTCTATTTTCTGTCTCTTGAGTATTTACTATCATATGTGCTAACAATTCTTGACAGTGGTATTCTGGGAATTGCCTTTGATGACTTCAGTATTAACGCTTTGGATATAGAAACCAGAAAGATTGTCAGGACGTTCTCCGGACATCATGGACGGATTAATGACATGGTAATTGTTAACACATTTTCTATAACATGTAATATATAAAAATACATAATTCATTTTAAAGATGTTTGAATTTTCTGTGTATGTTAAGTTACTGTGTTCAGCTGTGAATAAATGAAGTTGCAGTTCAGCTCTACAGCAGTTTTGGTCATATTAGTTTAAGATGTAGCGTATTCAAGTGATCACATATTTGTTGTGTGCTTTGCAAATTATATTGAAACCCCAAAGCACTGATTTTGGGTTTAACAAAATAAGACATTTGTAGTAATGAAAACTGCACTGAGGAGCAAAATTGTGCAACGGCCTTAACTGTATATAAAGAAAAGATAAGCCAGATAAATAAAAGGTGTAAACAGATCATAGAGCCACCATGTTGGAAAAGACCCGCAGGATCATCGAGCCCAACCATTCCTATCAAACACTAAATCACATCCCTCAGCACCTTGGCCACCTGTCCCATGACCCACACCCCTCCCTGGGCAGCTTCTGCCACTGCCCAATCACCCTTTCTGGGAAAAAACTGTTTTCAGATATCTAGCCTGAGCCTGCCCTGGCAGAGCTTGAGGCCATTCCCTCTCGTCCTGTGCCCTGTCCCTTGGGAGAAAAGTCCAGCTCCCTCCTCTCCACAACCTCCTCTCAAGTAGTTGTAGAGAGCAGTGAGGTCTCCCCTCAGCCTCCTCTTCTCCAGGAGAAACACCCCCAGCTCTCTCAGCCGTTCCTCGTAAGGCCTGTTCTCCAGCCCCATCACTAGCTTCATTGCTCTTCTCTGGACTCAATCCAGACCCTCAACATCCTTCTTGTGCTGAGGGGCCCACAACTGACCCCAGGATTCAAGGAGCGGTCTCACGATTGCTGAGTACAGAGGGAGAATCACCTCCCTGGACCTGCTGGTCGCACCATTTCTGATCCAAGCCAAGATGCTATTGGCCTTCTTGGCCACCTGGGCACACTGCTGGCTCATGGTCAGTCGCTGTCAACCAACACCCCCAGGTCCTTCTCCTCCAGGCAGTTTCCAGCCATACTTCTAGTCTGTAGCTGCTCAGGGTTGTTGTGCCCCAAGTGCAGGACCCCACATTTGGCTGTGTTAAACCTCATGCTGTTGGTCTCAGCCCATGGATCCAGCCTGTTCAGATTCCTGTGGAGCCTCCCGACCCTCCAGCAAACCGACACTTCCACCCAGCTTAGTGTCATCTGCAAACTTGCTAAGGGAGCACTCGATGCCTTCATCCAGGTCACTGATAAAGACATTGAACAGGGCTGGACAGATCTGACATTATGTAATGAAGTGATAATTCCTGATTTTGCATCATGTGTAATAGTGCTTTGTAGTTTTCATTGAAATAGTTTTTAGCTTCTGATTTAATTCTAAGTCCTAGTAAGTATTTATTTGATTTCTTTAATTTTACACTCAGTGGTTTTTGCCATTAACCTAAAAGCAATGACTAAAGTGCTTTTACTAGCAGACAGGTGTATCCTGTGTCATATTTAAATGTGCTCTGAAATATCTTCCATTTTTTCCCTTTTCTCGTTTCCAATAAGGTGATGTCAGATTTAGTTTGTGGCCAGACCATTTCATCCTAGTGTCAGGATGCAATCTAATCTTGCACTGTGTAACACAGGACCTCTCGTAGGGACTGACTTGTTAGTTGTGCTATTGAATCGACTGCTTTATTTTAGACTTTCAGTCCTGATGGTCGTTGGCTAGTAACTTCATCGATGGACTGTACCATTAAGACCTGGGACCTTCCCTCGGGATGGTGAGTGGGTGTAAAATTATGTACCAGAAATTTGTTATAATCCTCTTTTTGTCTGCGCAGTTGTAAAAAACCTTGTGGCTTGAGTGTTTGTCACCAACCTGTACTAAGTAATGTTGGAAGTTGTTCATGGTGTAACATCCCAGTACCTGGTATTTCAGTTGTGTGCAGTGCTAGCATCGTGTGCCTTTTTCTGCTTGTACAGAATAACCATGTCCTGAAGCTCCAGTGGTGAAGCCTGGACTTCTCATGTGGTGTAAATGAGTGTGAATTTGTTCTTTGTCTGGAAGCAGCAGTATAATTTGAATGACAAGAGATTAAGTCGAAGAACTTATCGAGTGCTTCAGCATACTACTGAATTATAGAATCATAGAATAACCAGGTTGGAAGAGATCCACCAGATCATCAAATCCAACCCTTCCCATCAGTCACTGACCCATGTCCCTCAGCACCTTGTCCACTTGTGCCTTAAACTCCTCCAGGAAAGGTGACTCAACCCCCTCCCTGGGCAGCCTCTGACAGGGACCAGTGACACTTTCTGTGAAAATTGTTTTCCTGATGTCCAGCCTAGACCTCCCCTGGCAGAGCTTGAGGCCATTCCCTCTTGTCCTGTCCCCTGTCCCTTGGGAGAAGAGCCCAGCTCACTCCTCTCCACAACCTCCTTTCAGGTAGTTGTAGAGAGCAATGAGGTCTCTCAGCCTCCTCCAGGCTAAACACCCCCAGCTCTCTCAGCCATTCCTCATAAGGCCTGTGAACCATCATGGAATGGTTTGGGTTAGAAGTGACCTTCAGAGATCCAGTCCCACCCCCTGACATGGGCAGGGACATCTCTCACTAGGTCAGGTTGCTCAAGGCCCCATCCATCCTGGCCTTGAATGCTTCCACGGAGGGGACACCTTGTTCCAGTGTCTCACAACCCTCATTGTAAAAAATTTCTTCCCAGTCTAAGCCTGCCCCCTTTCAGTTCAAAACCATTGCACCTTATCCTGTTGCTACAGGCCCTTTTAAGATGTCTCACAGTCTTTCTTATAAAGCCCTTTTTAAGTATTGGAAGGCCTCAAGAAGGTCCCCCTGGGGCTTCCTGTTCTGAGTGGAGAAACCGAACTGTCTCAACGTGTCTGCATAGGGAATGTGTTCCAGCCTTCCAATCATTTTCCTGCTCTTAACTTGATGTCTATGTTGTGCTGGGGGCCCCAGTGTTGAATGCACTTTGTTTTGTAAATACAAGCTTGTTGTCACGTTCATTTTAGCAACACAGTACGGCCTTGTTTCAGTCATATTTTTCATCTGTGCATGCTTGTAACTGCCAAAAATTGTCTTCTGTGATCCACTGTGAATTGTCTTCTAACCCAGAACGAAATTCAGCCAAGAATTACACCAGTACACGCAAGAAGTTCAGGGGCCCATTAAAAAATAGGCTGAAAAGTAACTTGGAGTGCTGCCAGTGCATGCTTTTAGCAGCATTATCCTCTAGATTTTTTTTTTTTCAGTAGCTTAAAGTAGTGCTGTATAGTGCACAGCTGTGGTCATTCCTGGGACTGAATGGTTTCACTTAGATTGACTTTTTTGTTGATGTGGTTTAGTAAATAATATTCTGTACTGTGTGTTTTAATTTTAATCCAAAAGGTTTATTGGATTTTGAAAAAGCAGTTGGCTTATTCCTACATGGTGAATACGCTAGTTTAAAATGGGACAGGATGGATCGTAACTATCTCCTGTCCAGTATAAATGGGAGGGAAGTTAACACTGCATTTGGACATTTTTGTAACCCTCCTTCCAAAATCACTACAAAATGTGTCATTAATTATCAAACTTCAGCGATGTTCCTTGCATCTTTTATTTCTTGAATAACATAACACCGTGTTAAGGATCTATTCATACTGTTTTTTACAAGCAATCGTACAGTAGCTCCTGTTTGTGTGTTACACCTCAGTAATTATTTTGTCTCTCCAAGTAGCTGCAAGAAATTCTGGTCAAGCTGAAATCTAGGCAGGTAAATGACAAAATCTGTTTGTGAAAGTAATTAGGTAAAATTATTCTTCCAGAATTTTAAAGGAAAGTTATTCCCATAGCTGCAGCTAAGGAATGTGTTGAAGACTAAAAAGAGTTTCTAATAAAAAGCCAAATACTCAATTTGAGTCTACTGTGGTATATTTGTTCATAAATAGAAAATCTTAATTATAAACTGTGCATTCTAAAGACTCAGCTTTGTCTTTTTAAATGGATGGAAAACATGTTTTTAGATTGAAGTCCTGTGTTATAAAAAATACCATCTGACTTTAATAGATGTCATACCATTTACTTACTGAGTTTTTACCTGGGAATTGCTGTTTAACTGTCCTTATATAATGTGAGTGCACCGAGTTCATGGGTTTTATGTAGGCCTTTTTGAGAAGTCAGAAAAAAACCCCCGATTTATGTAGACAATTACAAGCAGAAACCTTGTCATCACACAGATTTTTCTTTCTGCCGGTGCTGCTGGCATAGATAAATTAAGGAATCAAGGATACAAGCTGACTGCTTATAGTTTAGATGGAGTCCTTGAGGCAGAATGATGGAAGAAATATATTGATGTTGTGAGCTCAGCAATTTTGTACTTCTCATTGTCTCACATTTGCAGTTATGCCGGAGCTTTAAGGTGAATGCCTTTAGCCCGTAGGCAGGATTCATTTAGCACTGACTCTTTTATGTAAATTTGTTACTGTGGTAGATGGGTATCATCCCTTCCCCTCCCAGTCTGTACTTTTGATCATGATTTAAATTCAGTAAGCAGAAAAAAAATTGTTTTAGTGTTAACCTTTTGTTTTGCAGTTCTTCCTTGCTTTATTGAGCAGTATTTCTCACTGTTAAGGATTTGTTAGAAGAATGCATTTAGAACTAAAAGCTATTTTTGGCACACTTTTTAGCCAGGGAACACTACATGCAAAATGCATCAGTGTAACTGATACATGTTGTTTTACTTATGGGTTTAGTGTTTACGTATTTTACATTGTAAATGATCAGTGATGTGGCTCTTGCACGATTACTTTTTACTTGTAATGTGTGTTTAACAGTGTGCAGAAAGAATAAAACATTCCATTCAGGGGAAAAAAAGGCTTTTAATTTTCAACATGGTTTGACAGACCATCCTGGGAGTGCTCAGTACCTAAGAAAATATGTGCCTGCAAGATTTTACATTTTGAACTGCTTTGTTACGTGAGTGTTTGTTGCACAGTTAGCAAACAGAACATGATGTAGAACTGGCTGCTCTCATCACTACTCATTTTGCTTTTGGTCTGTAAACAAGAGCAGAGTATTCAAGCACTCCACTTGTTCTTTTGTTTCTCGTGATGGATTAGTTGTCAAACTCGGCTGCTTCTTACAGTTTGAAGTAAGTGAAATTTGTGTCCCCACAAGTGACAAGCAGTGTTATGAGCCCGGGGTTGAGTGGAAGTCTGTTAGGGTCTGCATCACTCAGGACTTGTGGCATCATGCAAATGTGCCTTTTTTAAAAAAAGTAGCATATTGTTAAAACGGTGACATACTACTGAATATTTTAACTTTCTTTTTTATGTAGTGTTTTTTCATGGTTTTGCAGTAGTGAAAGAAATGATCAAGGGATGGTACATCAGGTTGAAGACGTGGTAAAAACTGTTGCAGATAGTAAGATTTTTCAGTGTACAGTTCAATCTTTGCTTTAGAAACATTAGGTCCTAGTGTGAACCAAGTGTATGTGAAGGATCTCGAGGCAGAAGAATCGTCAGGTTTTAGCAGAGCATTAAAAGAGGAGCTCAGAGCAGCAAGGGACTGATTGAAAGTTAAAAAAATATGACCACTGAAGAGACTAGTGTTAGGAGTAAAGAGCTTAATGTGGACAGATGGTTAATTATATTTTCTGCAGAATGTGGATGTCGAAGGAGGTAGCATAAATGTATCAGCTTTATCTAATTTGAGAGAGTTTTAAAGGTGAGTGGTTTGTTGCTTTTTGCTATTCATTTCCTAAGTCTGTGTGTCATATTTGAATACTTCTAATACCGTAGTTTGCACACATAAGTCCAGTGTCCTGTTTGCATTCAGTCATATTTGTGTTGTAATTCAGATATGCAGAGATAAACAAGTTCATCTTGCTGAGAATTCCTTTTCTCTGTTCTGTTTTCCCTGCTTAGCCTTATAGACTGTTTCTTGGTTGATTCTGCTGCCGTGAGCCTTACTATGTCTCCTACGGGAGATTTCCTAGCTTCAGCACATGTGGATGATCTTGGAATTTATTTGTGGTGAGTATGTAATATATCTTACTTCAACACAGAATTTCAGATGGGGAAGAAATCTTTTAGTCACCTTTATGGCAAATAGAATCGTTCTGCAAAGTACCATCTCCAGGATTTTGTCTTCTCTGCTTCTAATTAAGTCAAGTATTCTGTATTGTTGTGATTCTTAAATCTTGAAACCTCTTGCACTTAAGGTATTTAGTCTGACAATTAAATTATCTCTTTTTTCCTAAATATTTCTTTCGTACTCTAAAGAATCCCTTTTATGCCATTACTAAAGTTTTTCTTCAACTCCACTGGGTATTTTTTTGCTTTCTCCACTTTTGAAAAATTCATGCCCACATAGTGTTACTTTCTTGAAGGGCTTTTCTCCCTGTCCTGGTACACAATATTGTCCGAGACTTCTGAGAAGAATCTGGAAGTTGCTTTTTTTTCTGTTTGTTAATGACAGATCAGCACAGCTGTAAAAAATGCCTTAGTTCAATTTTCTCCTGATGGGGCTTTAAAGCGAATGACTGGCAACATCCAGTACTGAAGAAACACACCTTTGAAATGGTTTGGAGTTTTTAATAGATGCCTGTAGTTGTGCCCGAGGGCTCTTGCAATTGCTAAACCTTTCTGTGCTTAAGTAAAAGTGCTTTATTGTGAATAGTGACAGAAGTTTTTGCGTAGACCTGGTTTATACTGACAGAAAAAAAACCACTAACCAGAATGCCTTGTATGCATGTCCAAGACCTCAGGAAAATTGCCAGGAGTTCTATTCTGATATTCTGTGAAAGCAGGATGAATCATTTATACTTGCGTGATGTATTGTACATATTTAGTACAAAGCAAGCTTTTTAGAGTCCATTTTGCAATTAAAAGAAAATACAGTAACTGGTGATAATTGGAGTAACCATACGTTATATTGCATATGCATTAAATGTTCTCGGCAGTAATACTTGAGCATAACTTTTACGCTTCAGACTTTTAGATGACATATGTTGCTACATTGCATTTCTTGTTTATCTGGATTAGAACCTGATGAATTGCTGTAGTGAATTTGTATTAGGCCGCAGTAAAAATTATGTCTATAATACTTGTTCCCATTCGTCCAGAAATTGTCTTTAAAATGCCTGTGTTATTTTTTCAGGTCAAACCGTTCTCTGTATTCACTTGTTTCTTTACGACCCCTTCCAGCGGATTATGAGCCTTCTGTGGTGCCGCTCCCTGGCACCTGCCCTGTGCAAGGTAACCGTCAGATGAAAGAGTATTTTATCTTCAGTTTGGTGTTGCATTTCTGATAGAATATGGGTTTTCTTCTCAGTGAAAAATCACTGCGTTCTAGAATTCTTTCTCTGGATTTGCTTCTACCAGATAGTACTTCTACTGCTTTTGGCTTCCTTACTCATATGCTGATATTGTTTTCTGAAACCTAGTCATGGTTCTGTGTTTAGACATGAAGAATTACATGATGATCTCCACATCTTCAAGGAGATTTTCTAGGTAATAGGAAGCAAGTAGAACAAATGTCTTTTTCTTTGCCCCCAGACTTCTGTAAATACCTTTCTTCGTGACATCTGTGGGCCTAGTTTTAAATTAACATTACTGTTAGGCAGTGGGAAGGGGATTATTCTTTATTCCACTTCCCTCCAACTCGTTTTCCTGTGTGCCATGGTAGTTTAAACTGCCAGTTCACTGCTGTGTATTGTCTTATTGGCAAGAGAATTTGATTACTTTGACCTGCAGTGTACCTGTGCAAGATTCTCAGTGCAAGAAAGGCCTTAATTACATTTTGGATACACGTGATAGAAACAGTTGTGCTTTGGGAGGCCTCTAGACAGAGATCTTGTCTGCCCAAGTTCAGCAGTGCCTGCATTTAGATCTCCATCTGGAGGAGAAACATACCCAGTTACTGACCACATAAAAGAATGAGGAACACACTTAGAATCATAGAATCACCAGGTTGGAAGAGGCCCACCAGATCATTGAGTCCAACCATTCCTATCAAACACTTAAACCATGTCCCTCGGCACCTTGTCCATCCGTCCCTTAAACATCTCCAGGGAAGGGGAATCAACCACCTCCCTGTTCCAGTGCCCAATTACCCTTTCCATGAAATTTTTTTTCCTAATGTCCAGCCTGAGCCTCCCCTGGTGGAGCTTGAGGCCATTCCCTCTCGTCCTGTCACTTGGGAGAAGAGCCCAGCTCCCTCCTCTCTACAACCTCCTCTCAGGTAGTTGGAGAGAGCAATGAGGTCTCCCCTCAGCCTCCTCTTCTCCAGGAGAAACACCCCCAGCTCTCTCAACCATTCCTCTTGTTCTCCGTCCCCTTCACCAGCTTCGTTGCTCTTGTCTGGACTCACTCCAGAGCCTCAACATCCTTCTTGTGCTGAGGGGCCCAGACCTGACCCCAGGATTCGAGGAGCAGTCAACAGCCCTAATGAAATAGGGTTAACTTTACCTTTTGCAGCTTCAGTCACTTGATAATGACTGCTTTATTAAGCACATACTTATTTTAGAAACCGAAATTAGGGATACAGGATTTAATCGAAAATCTTTTAATGTTTTAATCTTTTAAACTGATCCTGGCTATACGCTTTAATTAACTTTCTGTCTTCAGCAAGTGTAAAATTCCTGTTAAGATGCTCAGTGTGTTTAGTGGCTTATATTTCTTTGTTGTTTTAGGCTTTCTCATTCATGGTTTCAGCCATGTAATGTTCTGCAAAAAGGAGGGGAAAGTAGAAGTGTTTGGTCAAGTCCACATAATAAGACTAGGGAAGACCTAATGACAGACGGCATGTCTTCTCTCGTCTGATATTGTGTTTTAATGCTGAGATTTTCTTCATTTTCATGTGCCACTTCAGTCATACCTACGAACTGTTTGAGAGTGTTGTAACCCAAAACTAAAATTGCCGTGTACATTATTTTCTAACAGCTAACAAAGTTTAGACATAATGTTAGTCCTTTAGGACTTCCCTAAATTGCTTTTAATTGTTTCAACCAAAGTGGATAAATCTTGTTAGTCTTTAAAGTCTTGTTTATGCAAGTTTATGTTCTAGCTATAATTGCAATTTAATTTTAATATTGCACAGGATTAATAGACTCTTTCTGTAGCTATCCAACTATATGTTATTCTAGCACCCATACACATATTTATATATATAGTAGTTATTCATGTGCTTTTTGAGAACTGCATAATAAATCATGGTGGTTTGATTTTTATTTTTTTTTTTTAAAAAATCAGTGAAGTATGTACACTGACAAAAAGTTTCTGTTCTTGAAAGATGTGGATGTGGCAGAAGATGAAGAAACATGTGATGCAATGATAGAATATGTCTCACCTGAGCAACTGGGAGAGCAGCTGGTGACCCTTTCCTTATTACCAGAATCAAGGTGGAAAAATCTCCTCAGTCTTGATGTTATCAAGGTAATGGGTTTAGGAGGTAAAATAAGGTCTGTTTCTCCTGGAACACAGACCAGGAAGTTGTCTTTTGGGTGTTCAAGAAATCTTGAGAAGGTGGAATTGTTTCAATACTTTTGCTGTTACTATTTCTGCAACGTGGGAAAAAGTTGTCTGAAGGCAGGTATTTCCATTTCAGTGCAGCCAGTAAGTAGCTGTAAATCTGCTGTAGGTTATGCCCTGAAATCGCTATGGGGCATGCCTATAACTAGGAAAAAGGAAACACACACAGAATAGTGCAGATTCCTTTGCCCTTTTTGAATGAGCTGCATCTACCTTATCAGAAAATTTGATCCTGCTTTTCAGGTACTTTTCAAGATTTTGCAGTAAAAGACGATTATATGGTACTTCTTGTAATTTCTGGAATTTGGAAGAGAGGCTGTTGTTCTACACAGTAGCTTCATATTTACCTGTAATTACCTTTTGCCTATATATTTACTTTTCAGTTAGTCCTTAGAGTTGTTGCAGTATTTTAAAAATGTTGATAAAGAAAAATCCCACATGTTCCTACTACGATGGTGATTTTAATTCAAATATCTACTTAACAGAAAAAAAATAAACCGAGAGAGCCACCGAAAGTTCCCAAGTCCGCCCCTTTCTTCATCCCAACAGTTCCCGGCCTTATACCCCGATACCTTGCTCCAGAAGAAGAAAATGATACACAGGTAAACACAAGAATCTACATAATAGTTTTTATCTAATGTATTCCCTAAGAAGATCTTAAATGCTTTTTTGTTCTGAGTAAAGTCTTTAAAACACCAGTTTTAACACATTTACCTTAATGGTTTCTTTCATAGAGTCTTTTATTCTGTCAGTAAGAAAAGAGTCTAATTGAGATGTAAATTGTGTTTGCATATTCATGTACGTTCTCTTTTACATTCATGGTCTAGTCAAAGATAGTAAACCTTGGAGTACTGGCACAGAAATCTGATTTCTACATTCATCTTGAAGAAGCCTTGAGCACTAATGAATGTAAGTTACCAAGATATTTCAGTAAAAATATAGCTGCTAATCATATTTGCATATCTCTTAGATTTCTGATGTATTTCTGATCTCTAATGTGGGAGCAAAAAAATATGCAAAATATAGTAGCAAAGGCAAAGAGGATGACCTTGTTATAAGAGCTGACTATCAAATAGATACACAATATAGATCAAAGATCTGTGGGTACTTCATCTTTCCTGCAGTACAGATCCTGCTTCTGGCTAAAACATCTCGAAGATTGTTAGATTTTTTTTTTTTTTTTTTTTTTGAGATTCTGATGATTTCACCCAGAAAAGGTGCTATGTATTTGTCATGTAGGAAGGAATGGAATGTGTGGTAAGGAATAGTCTGGTGATTCACTGAAGTATGACAACCATCATTTACCTAATAAGTTGATTTTCAAGGGCTGCTTCACTAAGCGTTCAGCAAACGTAGAGCTTTAATTGGTCATTTTGTAGTTTAAAGATTCCAAAGAAGTAATTGATAAAAAATAACTTACTGGATTTCTTTTAACATTCAATTAATTAGAAAATGAAGTCCCTTAAATTGCTTTAAAATGTACTGCTGTTTTCCCTGTTCAACTTGTGGTGCTACAGAATCATTGAAATTCAGATTTTTGGAGTTGGGTGCTACTATAAATGGCTTGTCAGGACAGTCACTAGTAGGTTGTCCACGAGACTCTTCTGCTGGGAATTTTTCTATCCCTTCTTAAACTCTTTTGAGATGACCAGATTGCTCAAATGCATGTGAAACCTCCTGTGTGCAAGTGGACAGAATTCCCAAAGATCAAATGGGATGGTAGAAATCCTGAGGAAGAATGTTTGTGGAGAGGAAGGAAGAGTTTGTAAATTATATGTATATCTACCAGGAAAAAGATTTCCCTTATCTCACCACCTGCCAAGTCCCAGGAAAAGCAGGAGGAATTACTTGAACAGAAGTAATAGTTACCTTAAATGCACCAGAATATCCTCCACTTAGGTTAATTTCAATAAGAATGAACACTGTAAAGTTTCCTAGTAAAAGTAGTACCCTGTCTCTTCTAGAATGTATTTGCGGTGAGATCTTGATGTCCAGAGTATACAGGTTCTTTTTACCAAGAAATGTAAAACGACAGTGTTGTGTGGCTGATAAGAAATTTTGTTCAGGTTAAAAGACAGAAATGAGGGGAAGGGGAGAGATAAAAATATGAATATGTTGCTTATGTTTTTCAAGTTGTTATTCTCTTATTAGAAATGTAATTCTCTCTAGTGTGTGATGAGATGGTGTGTTAAAGGCAAGGTGGCATTTTCTGGAAAGCTGAAAAGGAAGGAAGCAGTAGAAACACAGAGCCAGTGCCTAAGAATTTTGGAATAAACATATGCGTTTCAAGGATTTGTAAGATTTTTTGGTGCAAATGTTATTGATAATATATCCCTCGATGTTTTAACACAGATACAGCTCCACTTAACTTACTGAAGAGTTTGGGACCATCCAACATTGAGATAGAGCTAAGGGGTTTGGCTCCTGAAGGTGGTGGCTCCATGGAGGTGATGCTGAGCTTCTTGAGAATGATTGGGGTGATGCTGAACAAGAAATACAACTTTGAACTTGCTCAGGCATACCTTGCACTGTTTTTAAAGGTAATAACTTTAATGTGAAATTTTGTGTTAGTCTTGTTCAAAATGATGGTTGTCCAATAAAAAGAAGTAAATTGTCTTCTTGGAATAATTATCTCAAGTGATAATGGCATCAAGCTCCACCAGGGGAGGTTCAGTCTTGACATCAGGAAAAATTTTTCCCAGAAAGGGTGATTGGGCAGTGGCAGAGGCTGCCCAGGGAGGGGGCTGAGTCATCTTCCCTGGAGGGGTTTAAGGGACGTGGGTCAGTGATTGATGCGAATGGTTGGACCATCAGTGGGTCTTTTCCATCCTAGTTCTTCTGTGATTTTTAAGAAAAGAAAAAAAACATGAAGATGGTTTTAAAATGATAATTGAACAACTCATAAAACTTGCAAACCTGGATATTTGAGTATTAATTTCTTAAATTTTTTTTTATTTCTTCTTAACATACCTACCTTCTTAATTGCTAAGATATGATATGCTGTGCCTTAAGAAAGAAAATAATTCAGTGCACAATGTTGAAGGAAGTAAAATAAGCATCTTGTTTGATTTACCATGAGATACTACAAGCTCAACTTCTGCTTCCCCTGTCAATTGTCTGGCTTTCTTGTTTTACCTGTTGAGTGTCACAGACAATGAAATTATTCCAATGTGCCTGGAAGTCAGAAAGTTTCTGTGGTAGAATACATTAACATTTACTGTCAAAAAGAGAAGAAGAAACCCTTCAGGTGTACAAATCCTTACCTTATCGAGATACTCTGTTTTATGAAACTGTGAGAAAGCAATCAGTTACAATTTACTAGGAAGAAGTTGTTGTAAACATTCAGACACATGTAATATTGTGTATCTGACGGAGTATTTCTTAAAAGCAATATGACAGGGATTAGTTTTAAAGACACGGCGTAATGCTGCACCATATGACTTGCTCTTTTTAGTGGGGTTAAATAGAATCTGTGGGGCAACTTCCACAAGTAAAAGTAGTGCAGACAGCAATCATAGAATCATAGAACAACCAGGTTGGAAGGGACCCATCGGGTCTTCTAGTCCAACCATTCCTATCAAACACTAAACCAAGTCCCTCAATACCTCATCCACCCATCCCTTAAACACCTCCAGGGAAGGGGAATTAACCACCTCCCTGGGCAGCCTGTTCCAATGCCCAATCACCCTTTCTGTGAAAAACCTCCTCCTAATCTCCAGCCTAAATCTCCCCTGGCGGAGCTTGAGACCATTCCCTCTTGTCCTGTCCCCTGTCACTTGGGAGAAGAGGCCAGCTCCCTCCTCTCTACAACCTCCTTTCAGGTAGTTGTAGAGAGTAATGAGGTCTCTCAGCCTCCTCCAGGCTAAACAACCCCAGCTCTCTCAGCCACTCCTCATAGAAGCAAGGAGTAGATCTGTAGAGTAAAACACAGGTCTTGACAAAAAGCCACTGTTGAATGAATATCATGTCTATTTATTCTTATCCTGATTTTTATTAATCTGGTCCCATGGACTGTATGTGTTTAATAGTTGCAATATTGAATGTTAGAATTTTAAGTTTCATAGAAAAGACATCTAGTTCTTGCCAGGTAGGTTGTGTACAGTGAGGTACTCGGAAACGTAGTCCTGGTCTGAAGTACAGCGAATAACGTAAACTCAGTCTGTGATACATGAACAGCAGAATCTTCTGTTATATGTTCCAAGTAAAATAGCTCTGAGCTTAGCAAGACTCCTAGATTGAAGTTGTAACCAGAAGAATAACAGTTCTGCCCATGAAGTGGTAATAATATATTACCTCTTCACAAGATTGAGAAGTTTATTTTTCTTTATGCTTTGCTAAGGTTACTGTTTATTACAGAGAGAGACGTCATCTCCCAGTACCACTGTAGAGTGTGCTGGCATCATTCTTGCCTTATGCTGCATGGATAATTGAAATACTGATTGACCTAGGGGCATCTCTTTAGCCTTTCTAGTGGAAAGAGGAATTAGTGATGCTTGCTGGAAAGTGGAAAAAGTTATCCTCTAGAGAAGTGTGTGATGAGGATAGATTCAGCAGCAGGTGGCAGAAGATCTAGTAAAGCAGTAACGTGCGTAAGAAGTTTTTCTGCCTTATCTTATGTAATATATATGTAGAAGCAAAATAAGTTGTAAAAGACTATCAGGAGGGGAGGCAGCATTAAGTAGAGGGAAATAACTGAAGGGAGAGTCCTGCATTTCCCTGAGATGTTCCTAAACGTGAAGTATTGGAATTGAGTGAGTAAATGGACTGTTATTGTCATTGTTATCACTATTGTTGTTGTTGTTGTCATTATTGTCATTATTATCTGTATTTGTTTCACTAACAGCTTGTTTTCATTTTCAGTTACATCTTAAGATCCTCTCTTCTGAGCCAAATCTATTGGAAGAAATATCCAGGTTGTCAACACAACTCCAAGAAACTTGGATTCATTTACAGTCTCTCTTCAACCAGAGTCTGTGTGTGTTAACATACATGAAAAGTGCTTTGCTATAAAATACTCACAAGTTTTGTCTACATAAAATTCCCATCGGAATAGCAGTACAATTTATTACCAAAAATACAGGATTTTGGGGATTTTACTGGGACTTCTGCTGCTCTGTTTTATACATCTGTGTAGTGCGAATTATTTTTTAACATGTATAAGTGCGTATTTTTATTCACTCAAGTTGGAGCAAAAATTAATGCGTTTGGCTTAAATATTGATGTTGGTTTACTTAGTGCTGTCAGTGAACAAACAGAACAAACAGTTGGATGGCTCTATAGGTAATGCAGTTTGTTACTTTTTGCTTCCATGACCTAAAAAATGGGAATGTCATTTCTGTGCAGGAGACCAAAACCTATCTTGTGCTTAATAAAAAAATTATTGTTGATACAAAAATGATATAAAGTCAGAATTACCAGCAGTAAATTAATACTAAAGCAAATTCATGTAAAAATTGCTTTCCTCTGCAGCACTTTTCCTAGGAAGTTTATAAAAATTAATTTTCTTGTCACTGTGGCAAACTGTGTTCACTGTTTTGCCTCAGACACCTGTATCAGAAAGCAAAGATTTTTATCTGCGCTACAAATGATGGAACTTGAAAAAACTAAACTAAACAAAAAAAAAAAAACCCACACATTTTTTGTGGCCATGTTTCTTCCTGTAAATTTGGAGGCTTAATTTTTTTAAAATTATAATTCTTAAGGAAATAAAGATAACCAGAATAAATGCTTTGAGTTGTGGGGATTTTTCATTGAGTAAGCTGTTGTTTTTATTAATTGACATCTAGGTTTCAAATAATAACTTTTCAGCAGCAATTGGGAACTCACGAATGAAATTATCTTCAGCTTTGGTGTTTGAAGGTTCCGCCTGACAGCAGAATCTCCTCTATAGGCCTTTTCTTTATTTCATGTGTTTAGGCTACAAACACAGACTAATACAAATGTCTGCGATTTTTATGAGAAAACATGAAAGATGCATTCATTGCATTTGGCCTAGGACTGAAACAGCAGCATGTATATATATGTATGTATATATACAGCTATTCTGTATATATAATTTTTTTTTAATGCCATCACATTTTGGAATTCTTTTTGTCATGTATCCTGGAATAAATTATCTGCAAGCACGTCCAAGCAGTATAGACTATGAAGTGCTGCCTAAAACAAGTGACAATTCCACATGTATCATGAGATCAGCAACAGTTTTGCTGCTCAGATTTGCTGGAAAAGTTGTCAGGGTTATCAGAGGAGTGCAGAGGTGATGGGAAGTTAACTTCTACAGCTCGTTACCAATAACTCTGAGTCCTGTTACAGCTTGAAGTGAACAAAGAAGTGCTACTGAAGTTTACAGACTGTTGCATACTAGCCCTTTAGGCCTGAGTCATGGGAGTGATGTACACCTGAGTGCTTTTTTTAATTAAGTTTACAATTGAGATTTAAGAAAATGCTTTGTACTGTAGGATGATTCGCTTCTGTTGATATGGTTCTCGGGAATCCATTGCTCCATGTTTTCTTGAATGGATCTAAAGCAGATCCAAACTTCAGTGTAATAAATGCATATGATTCTTATAGGTGTTACTGTAACTAATTTAGAAGACCATCAGAATAAATGTTTTGAACCAAGACATTAGAATATTAAAAGATGAGTAAGTCAATAGAAATAACAGTGGATAATGAACTTTCCTTTTGGACTCGATGATCCTGTGAGTCTTTTCTAAGCTGGTGATTCTGTGATTCCTCTTGGATCAGAGCAAAGCTTTGTCAATAGTGTTTTCCAGCTGGAGCAAGGAATAGGATCAAAGGATGCAGCAAACAGGTTATGTGTAATGTGATCCTTTCTCAAGTACATCACACCAGCCTTCAGCAGACAACTATTTAGATACTTCATGACCCAGCTGTTTTCTAACAGTTGAGTTTAATATTCTGTGACAGACATGTTTGTTCTCTGTGAGTTCACCTAATCTGTTTTAGAATGCATTTATCCTTCACAACATCCTGTGGTAATGGGACCTGCAATTTAATTAACTACTGAGGGAAGCAGTGTATTTCTGTTTGTATATCCAGACCTATCTTCTAATCTTGTATGCCTCTCCTACTTCTTCAATGTGAAAAATAATAATTATGCTCTGTTCTTAATACTTCACTGTCTTCCTGCCACTTAATAGTTGTGAAATGGTTTCTGCATTTTACTGAGTGTGCACATGTGATTTTTCACTGACATATGAGAACCTTCTTGAGGCACAGATGTTCCAGTCTGTGTACAAGACTTATTTGCAAAACTTAAAAGATTTGTAGACTAGGGGTTTTTTTTCTTTTTTTTTCCCTCTGGACTATTAGATGTAATCAGGAGAAAAAAATACATACTTAATGGGCTGTTCTTCTAAAGCAGAACCAGCAGGTTAATTTCTGCTAATGTTTTAACACTGTTGACATAATATTTGCAGTCTGTGTTAATGCAGTTTCTTACATCATATGCAGAAGTGTTTTAAGTCTACCTAGAACACTTCAGTTGTTTCCTTCAGAAAATAGTCTTTAGATGATCCTGATATCCTACCTCCTTTATTCTTTTGTCTTATCCCTGTGTTGCTGTGCTCCATTTTCACCATGATTATCTCTGCTCTTTCAGCTGAGCACAACTGCTCCTTTTATCAGCTGCTGTATACAATATTCCTGTCAAGTTAGGTCTCAGTGCTTCCACTATGTTCTTTTGACTGTGCTTTCCAGACAGATGTGATACTCATAGTTGTTTTGGCACCATAATAGTTGGACCTTGTCCCCTGAATTTGTTGCTGGCTAGATTCTGAATAGTGAAGGTGGCTCTTCTCTGAGCCAGAGGCCTTCTGTACGATCTTTACTTTCCTTGTTCTTCCAAGTAAAAATAGAGTCATTATGAGGAAAAACATGCAAGTGTGGAGTGGGAGTAAACAGGAGCAAATGTTTACACATTGTTCAGCAGCGACCACTGACTTGAAGCATTCGAGCATTTCAAATTAGCAGTTCAATGTTTGAGCTTTGTGTGTTTCAGATTTTACCCCTGCCTCAAAAGAAATGTCAGGAAATGTCTCAGGTCTGTACAAATTGTCATCATGGAAGTGTTTTTGTCCCAGAGTAAGGAAAATGGAAGATACTTGCATTCTGTGAAGTAAAAAAAGCCAAAGTATTTATTGGCATATTTGGACTCTGTTGATGAACTGTGACTTTTTTTTTTAAAATACTTTAAAAGATGAAGAATCCAATCAGTGCCTTACCTGATGTCAGTGCAAGGATCATGCTGTATTTTTTCAATGGCTTTGCAGTGTGTTAAAGGCAAATTATATGCTGTCATTAAGTGTCCTTGCGACTGTGATTTTCTTTTTGTGAAGCAGTGATCAAGTGAGGAAAGAAAAATAAAAGACTGAATAACCATGATCCTTCTGCCCTGGTTGTTACGTGTTCCCCAGAAGGGCTGTGAGCTCTCTGATGCTCTGTTGCACATCGTGGAGCTTTGCTGGTTAGTGGTCAGCTCCGCAAGATGCCTTTTCTCCACTGATCTGTGAGCTGCTTGTTCACCCAACAGTCCATGTGGGTAAGCATAGGCGTTTACTGTTGCCCTGACTCTCCGGTGTGTAGAAAGGACCAATGTGCCATCTCTGTGAGGGTTAATCGTGTACCAGTGTTAAGGGCTGTGTGTACACCCCCCACCCCGGGTCAGACTGCCTCGGTGATTAGCAGTTAGTTGAAATCACCCATAGAATAGTTCAGAATAAGATAGATTATAATAATCTATTTGTAGTAACCTCACTCAGTTGCTCTGTTGGTAAAGGCTATGGTGTAAATAAAAAGGTACTTGCCTACTTAAATTAGGTTTAAAGGATTTGACGTCATTACTCTCTACAAGTACCTGAAAGGTGGTTGTGGAGAGGAGGGAGCTGGCCTCTTCTCTCAAGTCACAGGGGACAGGACGAGAGGGAATGGCCTCAAGCTCCGCCAGGGGAGATTTAGGCTGGAGATTAGGAGGAGGTTTTTCACGCAGAGGGTCATTGGGCATTGGAATAGGCTGCCCAGGGAGGTGGTTGAGTCACCTTCCCTGTAGGTGTTTAAGGCACGGGTGGATGAGGTCTTGAGGGACTTGGTTTAGTGTTTGATAGGAATGGTTGGACTAGAAGATCCGATGGGTCCCTTCCAACCTGGTTGTTCTGTGATTCTGTGATTCCTCCATCTAGTGCTGTCCCGTAGCCAAGTTGCTAGTTGCCTTACAGCTACACAGCTGAAGATCTAGCACTTGGTGTCTACTGAGTTGCCCAGTGCTGGTTTCATAATAAGATGTGAATTTAACAGCTCTTCCTATTTGTGGTTGCTGCAGACTCTCCTTGACAGTTACTCAGATTCACGTGTCTCAAAAAGATTTTGTAAACTTAGTGCCCTAAAAATGCAGTTCTGACATTCTTAGAATGAGCAATGTTCCCTGCTCCTCTGGAAATGTTAGCATTTCTCTGACAGTTGGAACTGAAAAGCCTGTTTTAATGTGTCACCTCCCTTCCTGTCATGTGGGGCAAATATTAAAGCCCAAGTCAGTGTATTCTCAGTGTGTTGGCTTACGAGTTTTCTTCAACTTAAGAGCTGATCACACAGGGTTGTGCAACTACTCATTGTCCACATTTGAGATTAGTCTTTATATTTGCCTCTTGCTTTGGGTTGATGAAAGGGTGAGGAATGACTGCCCAAATCTCTTTGAAGACTTCCATTTCGGCCACATCAGAATAAACATAAGCTATTTCAGCAGTGCTTACATCAGTGCTCGGTTAGGTGGTTTATTGTGCCAGAGTAAACAGCATCTCCTGTACAGAAATCCCTGCAGCTTCCTTTAAACTCATGGCTGAGGGTGACATCCTTCTGGTACACGTGGAATGGCAGAAACACTTGATGCCTTTTTTCACTTCTGTCATCACAGCCAGAGCCTACTTCCATTTTTCTATGTGTACCAGGCACCTTTCTGAAGGAGAGGAGTGTGTACAGTGAGGCAGCAATGGATTGGAAAGGCTTTACAGCACAGTGCTCCCAAGTCACCTTATAACCATGGGACAGCACGGGATGGTAAAGAAATGCTGCCCAATACAATAGCTCTGCTGTTCAGCTATAAACATGCATTGTGCTCAAGGAGATCCCTGACAACTGGACTGGGGCTGTTAGGCCCATTTTTCAAAAAGTTGGAGGATCCAGGGAACCGTTGGTTGGTCAGAATTAACTTCAGTCGCCAAAGTAATCATGGAGCCTGTGCTGCGTGTGCTTTTGGAATCAATCTCCAGGACATCAGGGGCAAGATGAAGAGCAAACAGCAGAGAGCCATGAGGACAACTCATTAACGAAGCTGGTTGCCTCATAAGTTGAAATGGCTGCTTGGGTGGACGAAGAGTGAGCTGTGAATGTAACGATAAAATTCAATACAAGTATAACAGTATGTAATTACTTAATAGTCTGTCTGCTATTAAACATTGTAAATTGCTACTGTTGAAGTCGACAAGCATGCTGTTCATCAAAATTTTACAAATTTGCATGCTTGATCATTGCATTTTGTGCACCGTGTACCTTTTATGCTGTGAGCTGGCTTCTGGGTGATATTGAGTCTGCAGAGCAGAGGGATGAATTACTTTTGCAGTAATCCAGTATAATAAGTATTACAGAAATTAATTTAGTCACATTATGATTATGCCTAATGCATTATTATTTTGTTAAATATCCCATGGCAAAGAAGCCAAACGAATTAGATGCAGCAATAGTGAATAATGCTAGTGGCATTTGAGAGATTTGCAATGATGCGTAGAAGAATTAGGCTGACAAATGAATTGAAGTTATTTCAAGGGAATGTCTGATAAGAAAAATCATTCTTAAGTTGGTGGGTGCCACGACACATTTGACCATTTTACAAGTTCTCGTGTTTTGTCCCTGGAGGTTTTGTTCTTATGTATCACCAGCAAATCATCGTGGAATCATAGAATGGTTTGGGCTGGAAGGGGCCTTAAAGATCATCCAGTTCCATCCCCTCCTGCTAGAGAGATCTTCCATGGGATCAGTCTGATTAAAGCCCCATCCAGCCTGGCCCTGAAACCCCTCCAGGAATGGGGCAACTTCTCTGGGCAACCTGTGCCAGTGTCTCACAACCCTCAAGGCAAAACATTTCCTTCCTAATATCTAATCTAAATCCTCTCTCTTTCACCCATCATCTTACCCCTGTGCTCCCTGATGAAGAGCCCCTCCCCATCTTTCCTCTTGCCCCTTCAAGTACTGGGACACTATTATAAGGTCTCCCCAGAGTCTTCTCTTCCCTGGGCTGACCAACCTCAACTCTCTCATCCTGTCCTTACGTGAGAGGTGCTCCAGCCCTCTCATCATCTTCAAGGCCAATTCTGGACTTGCTGCTGCTGCATTTTATACCTTTTACAGCACAACTGCTTATAGCTATGTGGTTACACAGTTGGTGCGTGAGCAAAGTCCTAGGGGAGAAGGCACTTTAGCCTGGGAATAGTGAGAACTCCAAGAAACACTGTTTAGGAGGACTCTGAAAGCGTGCAGTCAGCTGAGAAAGAGACAGAAAGTGCCCTTGTCCTAAAGAAAAGGTAGAATTTAGAACGTACTTCTGGAGCAGGCTCTGCTGCTTAGGCTTGAGACAGTAGGAATCTCAAAGCTGTAAAATAAATGGACTGGTATGTATCTCTCAGGAGCTGGAGACTTATGTGATTAAGTCTCATTCCGTAGCAAACAAAAAGCCTAAGGTGTAGTAAAGAACCTGTGCAGTCAGAAATAAGAAAGGTTGTCATTCCTCAGGAAGAGGATGAACCGTAGTAGAGGGGCACTTGGCCCAAGAGAGGGTGTCCTCTCTAGTGATGCTGTTCCCTTTGCAGCATTTCCTGCAATAATTAATGAAAATATCAGAGCAGATACCTGAATACTGGAGTAGGAGTTAAAAAAAAAAAAAACCAAAGTAAAATATTGGCTTGGAAGAGAGGAATCCAGAGCCTCTTCTCACACAGGAGGAATGAAAGACAGTGAAGTAAATAGCAGTGATCCTGTAGCGAAGCAAGGATCTGATTGCAGAAAGCCCTTAGTGGGAAGAGATGGAGAGCCCCATGTTCCTCTTCTTCCCTGTGCAGCAGTAGGACCATTGTGGCTTCGCTGCAGAATCCCTCTTTTCCTTTACAGCAAGGCCAAGGTCTTGGCTTTATGTCTCACACCCTTCCTGTGGGCAGTTCAGGGTCACAGGGTGCAAAAGTGTCCCTGACTGCTCACTTAAACATCGGGGACGTCACACACACAGTAACGTGCAAGGTGAAGCATGTCTGCTGGTGTACCCCAGGAGACCAGACAGGGATGATTTCCCTGTCAGCACAGGAGCCAAAGCTGGAGTTCAGCCTCTCAGACAGTTTCTGTATAAACTGGGATTTGTGATTGCCAGTGTCAAGATCTTAAAGGATTATAATAAGAAATGTGGATGAGGTCTTGAGGGACTTGGTTTAGTGTTTGATAGGAATGGTTGGACTAGAAGATCCGATGGGTCCCTTTCAACCTGGTTGTTCTATGATTCTAATAAAGAAATAACATCATGGGCAAATGCGAAGATATTGTCAAAATATTTGGTTGATAAAATTATGAGGAAAATGTGCCATTTTTTCCCCCAACTGAACCCATTATGTGGAGGTATTGAATGTTTCTAAGGATTGTTAAGACCTGAACAGATTTGTCTTTACAAAATATGTGGTTACGGTAAGATTTTTTTTTTTTCCCATGAAAATACCTATTTCTGTGAACTTGGAAAAAACTGTTGACCTGTCTTAAAGTATTTTATTTATCTACTTAGTAAAGAATGAAAATAGTGAAATTATGGAAATTAAACAAAAAGACTCAATTAAATATTATCAATAAAATAAAGAAGTCAACTTTAATCTGAAGGGATAGTGATACTGAAATCAGTATGTACTAATCAAAGTCTGATCATGTTAGACTCTCTGCTCCACACATAAGAGAATATTTCTTAACTGAGCCTAGTGCCTGGCAGCTAAAACACAAATCTTCGTTATAGCACACGCATGTAAAACAGACTATTTTGACATGAGTGAGAAGGTGCTGTTCCTCTGGCACCTGCAGTTCCCTTTCATGCTGGAAGGAGAGGCTTGGAAAAATCTCCTAACTCTTTTCAAGCAAGCACAATAACACAGCACAGATACTCATTGCTCAAGTTATTTATCATCTTGGTATGTTGGAGGAAGAAATCCTGAAGCTCCAGATCATGGCAGTTGTTACCAGTAACCTTCAGGTAACCTGCCTTTATCCCTCCACTTACATCTCTGGTCTAAGAAATGCAGATGGAGCACTGGGATTAGCACGAGTCAGTCTGTAGGATGCAACTTAACATGGACCATGAGCTTCACAATGTTCCCGGTCATCCTAAACAGTGATTGTGGCTTCAGATGGAAATGGTTCAGATTAAATGCATCTAGCCCCATTTGAATTTATCTGGCAGGAGCTGTGGGCTGGTGCCTAGAAGTGGATTGTCAACGTTAAGCTGAGCACTGATGGTGGAGAAGGAGCCAAATCCAGACTGTGGTGCAGAATATTCTTACCATCTTGGTGTGTTCCATCAACCAGAAGGCAATTCAAACAGCCTCTCTGAATACAGCTCTATATGCTACTCCAGATCTGTTGCTCTTCTGCTTTAGATGCTGTTTTAAATACTGGTTACAGTCCTAAAAGAGGTTGTGTTCTAGGTTACTATTAAGCTAAGTTAGCTCTCTGCTTTTAATAACTGGTGGCTCTAAGTAAGCTGTCAATTAAAATGACACATTCCTGTTGATTAGAGACACCTACAAGGAGACTGTAGCCTCTAACAGGAATCAGGCTTCTATGGCACTAGGCAGTCTGTTGGATTAAAGTGGGGAGAAAAAATATAATAAGACATAACATAGTATTTTTCCACAATAAAATAGTATTAAATAATTTGTAAAATAAGAGAAAAATGTAGAATAAGAGACACTTATGCAAAGTTTATAAAGACAAGATTGCTAAATAGAGTCCTTGAATCTTAATTAATGAGTATTGAGAACTACATTCAGAAAAGCTAATTAACTGTTTTATGTGCATTGGAGAATATTAAATGAAACAATCCACTGCTTTTAAAGAGAAAAAGGCAATTGACAGTTTGGAATGATGTTCAAGTCTATGTTGTCCAACTGCAATGAGCCTGTGTGGGCACAAGATTTTTGCCTCTCACAAATATTAACCCAACTAGATATTAGAATTATGTATAGATAGCAACAGTCAAATGAAAACCACATTTAAATCTAATAAAATGTAAAAATTCTGTGCCTAAGATAACTATATAATTTTTCTACTTTTCCAATCAGCTTTTGCTTCTCCCCCCCAAGACACTCTAAAGATCTTCTTATCTCTAACTATCATCCTCCTCAAACTGGAAAAGCAATGGTTTGCTAGTACTAATTGATGACCTTTCCAATTATTTTTGCCTCTCCTTTCTCAGTTCCTATGAAATGATTCTTGCAGTATTCAACCGACTACTTCCGTGTATCATCTGCAGAAATTTTAAGAGCTACATAAACCACTGTGGATATACCTGGTCAATTCAGCATTTTCTCATCTATGTTCCCTATTTCTAAACACTGTTCTTTCTTTACGTTGCTTAGGTCTACTTTTCTGCTTTAACTGAAAGGCGAGATGTCTTACTGGAATCATAGAATCACTTGGTTGGAAAAGTCCTTTGGCATCAAGTCCAAGTGTCCATTACTAAATCCTGTCCCTAAGCACTTCAGTCTTTGAAACCCCTCCAGGTGACTCACCCACCTCCCTGGGCAGCCTGTGCTGGTGCCCAGTGACCCTTTCAGTGAAGGAAAGATCCATTGCTGCTGAAGGTCCTCTAGCAGGTCAGCAGAAGGACAGAGATTGTACAGGGGTATTCCGACATTTGTCTCATTGTTCTACCATTCAGTATTAGCCTTGTCTTGAAAAAATTGAGACTGTTGGAAGAGAAATGATGAAAATTAAGATTTCTGCATCCGTGGTAAGGTAGACAACAGGAGACCCCATCTTTTAGCTTCCATGTTGTCACCTACTGTATTTTTGTGCAGAATGTTGCTGAAGCATTTTACCTAGGAGTTCCTAATAGCCCAATCTATCCTCTCCACCTTTCACAAAAAGTCCTGAATGCTACCCTGTATTAATTCCAAACAGCACTTCTAGGTTTATAGGGAAAATAGAGTAGCAAAACATCATGGGAGCACCTCCCATAGGAGGACAGGCTGAGAGAGTTGGCATTGTTCAGCCTAGAGAAGAGGATGCTCCAAGGAGACCTTATAGTGACCTTCCAGTACCTGAAAGGGCTTCAAGAAAGCTGGAGAGAGACTGTTCACAAAGGGTTGTGGGGATGGGATGAGGGGAGATGGGTATAAACTGGAGAGGGGCAGAGTTAGACTGGAAATAAGGAGGGTTTTCTTCACTATGAGGGTGAGGAGGCCCTGGCCCAGGTTGCCCGGAGCAGTGGTGGCTGCCCCATCCCTGGAGGGGTTCAAGGACAGGTTGGATAGGGTTTGGGCAGCTGGATCTACTGGGATGTCCCTGCCCATCACAGGTTGTTTGGAACTGGATGATCTTTAAGGTCCCTTCCAACCCAAACTATTCTGTGATTCTGTTATGGAAAAACCACAACCCAGCCAGTCAAATGCTCACAGCCTTACTGTACTTCAGCCCAAGCCAAATTCTTTCTAGCAAGAATGAGAGACGAAATTGTCAAGTCTGGCTGCTAATAAGACTGGTTCATACAATCATGTTCATATTCATAGACTTATAGACAGCAGCCTCAGGGCTGATTCTACTCAGAAATGCAATGAGTGAGGAATTGCTCTGCGAATTCAAAGCACTTTAGTCCATGTGAGTCATTCTCTTATCATGTGAGTGCTGACAAATCTAGTCATAATGTTGAAGAAAGCTGTCCTCTCTTTCTCGACTTTTCCCCTACGAAGATAACTGTCTGGACAGGTAAAGTGAATAAAGGATGTGTCACTATCCCTCAGCCATTTCACTCTTCTTACGTATGAAGAAAGAACTTTTACCTTTAAACATGCAGACAGAGAGCTGAAAATTAGGTGTACTATTTACGTCCTTTCCTGAGCCGTAGGGCCCCAATTATTTGATTCACTTCCCTGAAGTTAATAGAATGAAGGACTGTAAACGTACATTGAGGAGCAACAAATAGAAGAGAAGTTGGGCTTTTGTCAGATACCTGATTTTTTATTGTTCTTTGTTTTCAGGATCTGTGGATCCAATAATATGACGCATTCATAAATTTGCCTAACATTTCCCCTTAGTTTCTGGTTTAAGTTGCATGTAACTTCAGTAACATCTACTATTTGGCATCAGAAACCGCATGTTAAACTTCTTTGCAATCCGTTGGCCACAATGAAGCACCGTACGGAGTTCAGACTCGGTGGACTTCAGGATATACATGCAAATGATTAATAACTAATTAACTGTGCAAACGCGTTGCTGTGAGTCAAATCCATCAGTCTTCTGAAGTGCCCACACAGCAGGAGATTTTCTTGGCCAAAGTTCTTCTATGTAACATGAAACTGATAAGTTATTTAGGAAAATCATGTATAGGAAAAAACACTTTTGCAATATCATATTTTTATCTGACCTGCTGTCCATGATTTGCTTTATGCTGAGATAACAAATAGGAAGCATTTATGTAACAATAATAATGCCTCTCTTAGATCTAACTGAAGTGGCCAAAAGCAGATGCCAAGGAAATATGAAATGCAGCAAACATATCAGATTCTTCCTCTGAAATATTTTCTCAGTTTTTAGCAATTTGAAATTAATAGATTATCCAAGGCAAAGATGGTTTCCAACTCTTCTGGGATATCAAACAGTGCATTTGTCTTTCATTAATCTGCCTGGTCTCTTTTAATCCATCTACACTTTTGGCATCTTCACTTTCCCGTGTCCGGGAGTTCCATAACTCACCTGCTCTCAGATACCTCCTCTCACTTGCTTTGAGGCTGGCTACTTGCTAACTCCATTTTATTCCCCTTAGTTCTTTCACTGCAAAATAGCAGCAAATTGAGTGCTCCCTTAGCAAGTTTGCAGATGACACTGAGCTGGGTGGAAGTGTCAATCTGCTGGAGGCTTGGGAGGCTCCAAAGGGATCTGAACAGGCTGGATCCATGGGCTGAGACCTCATTGCTCTCTGCAACTCCCTGAGAGGAGGTTGTGGCGAGGAGGGAGCTGGGCTCTTCTCCCAAGGGACAGGGGACAGGACAAGAGGGAATGGCCTCAAGCTCCACCAGGGGAGGTTCAGGCTTGACATTAGGAGGAAGTTTTTCACAGAAAGGGTGATTGGTCATAGGCTACCTAGGAAGGGGGTTGCTTCACCTTCCCTGGAAGTGTTTAAGGGACGGGTGGACGAGGTGCTGAAAGACGTGGGTTAGTGTTTGATAGGAATCGTTGGACTTGATGATCCAATGGGTCTCTTCTAACCTGGTGATTCTATGATTCTATGAAATACATCACCCATCCTGTGCTCTCCCCCACACTTCTCTTGATTTTCTAGGTCTTCAGTCTGGTTAAAATTAAAACAAACCTAACTGCAAAGGTGATCTTTCTATGGGAAGGAAAATCTTCTCCCCAAGCAGCGTAGACATAGGTACATAAAATCGCTGACCAGTGTAGGCATCTTATTTAGGAAATGAAAAGCAATTTTTATATGCCTTCATGTTTTGAATGCTTTAATAAACAGCCATGAAGGGTGATTGTTTCTTGAGTCGCAGGCAGCTTGGGGTAGCTGTAAACATCAGAGAGTAACTTACTGGCTGCACCATTCTCTTAGCTAGCTGCAGGGTTAATAGTCTGGGAAGAAAACACAGGCAAACCTTTTTGAATCCCTATCCTGGTTTTCAGGTCGATTTTATTAAAATGTTCTAAAAGCAGTGAATGAGAGACAAATTGCAGATGACAAATTTAACCGACATTTTCAGATAGTTTATGAAATAACAGGTACCACTGGATTAAAAATAATGCTCATTCAGAATGTATCAACATTTTGTCAGTGACATGTCTTGGTTTGTTCAAATCCAACATCTCAATTTTTATTCCTTGCAGGGAAGACCATTTCACAGTAACAGTGGCTTTAATTCGGAGTTTTATAGTAAGCAACGTTTTGGAGGAGATCCTGGGCTAAGAGGACGGGTGTTCGGGTTGTATAGACTCTTTCAAAGATGGAGACTGTGCTTTTGCAGGATCTTGGCAGCATGTGGTGACACTAGCCGTAAACAGCCCTGTTTGGGGTGTCACGATCAACACACTATTTCCTACAGTACAGAGGAGTTAGCTGGCAGCTGGGGAAGCATCTTTAGCCACTGACTGTTATATCAGAGAACTTGTAAAATATGACCTTGGTGTTTAGCACTTAAACAACCAGAAACTGTTATTTATTGTGTTCTCTCCTTTGAAAACACATGTAAATGTTTTTAGTATTTAACGGGGTGACAGTTTATCTCTCTGGTTTTCTTTTGAAGAAATCTACCTGCTGACAGCACCCATACAGTTAATGGGAGGTAGTTGATTTAAGGCACGGGTAGGTGAGGTGCTGAGAGACATGGTTTAATGTTTGATAGGAATGGTTGGACTCGATGATCCGGTGGGTCTCTTCCAACCTGGTGATTCTATGATTCTATGATTAACTTCTCTGGGACTCTGAATAAACTTTGAAAAGCATAGTCAACATTACTCTTCAAGTTCCATAAACTATTTGCTGTGTATTGATCAATTATATGTGATGTTTATTAAGCTAGATTCTGTGCTGACCCAGAACTAACGGAAATCATAGACTATGGCCTGTATTTGTTCCCATTAAGGGTACTTGTTCTCACTAGCACTTCAGGCTGCTCTTGTCTGATCTTTTTATCTGTTTAGCCATTCAAGCTGCCTCAAGTTCTTCTACTTCCCAGGACCAGTTCCGCTCCTGTGAGGACAAATACACTAGGCAGGGATCACAAGAAGGAATAGAACTGAAAGAAGATAAAAACTTGCTGTTAAGATTGGGGTTGTGGAAATGCAGAATTTTCTTGTGTTTCATGCAAAACTGGAACACAGAGTTGTAACTTCTGTTTTCAATTCTGTCACCATTTCTCAGTACCTATAAATAAATCAGTAATATATTCCTGAGTTCTTCATCAGTGAAGCAATGCTCAGTGTGCTACTGTTACCAGAAATTCAAGAGAATTTTTAAAAAATGAGCAAACGAAAGTGGCAGACTAGAAGGGAACATCCTGTTCAACATGCAAGTAATAATTTGGCACCTAAAGGTTGTGGCCTGTTCTGTGCCAAAGTGTCATATTGTGCTTATATATATATCTTGTTAGAACAGTTTCATTTAACTCTCACAAAAATCTTTCCAACAGTTGGCCTCTCCAATGTCAGAATGATTGAGTAATTTGGACGCCTTCCAAGGCTCCTTCTTTTCCCAATAATCCAGATTGTTTCAGATTGAAAGTGTCATAGAGAAAAACATTTGCTAGGAATTTCTGTTACAGGAACTGGTGGAAGCATTCCTAGCCCTTACTCAAACCAGACAAGTATAAGATTTGCTACCAGTTTTTATTAGTGGCTCTTGATTATAAATGTCAGACTTAGACATGTTAAGATTTCTGGACAAAACTAATATTTGGCCTCCTACATTATGGACAGTGAAATAATCTTCTGATGGCAGGTGGTTGCAGAGCAGAACGCTAAAGAATACTGGAATTCTACAGAGGTATAACAAGGGAATGTCGATGGTCAGTCCTGTGAAAGGGGACATTGTCATCCTCATGGTGAGTGAGAGATGAGAGAAGTGTGGTCGTATGCTCAGAAGGGTCTCAGGGGCACAAACAAGTAATTTTTGTTTGATGACTTGAACTAGTGGAGGTATATAAACAAATCAACAGTATGGGAGGGAAATAATTTCCATCATCACCGTTCTCAGTAGAGCTACACTGCATTTGTTGAAACTCAGGAACAGAACTTGAATTAATTGAGATATGAATAGTTTGGATTACATAGATATGAATTAAAAAAACATGTCTGAAAATACCATCGGGGAAGAATCTGCAAGACTTTAACACAGTCCGTGTTGTGGCCAGGGAGACCAGTGTCACAGGTGAGACCCAGAGCAGGCAGATCTGGTAGCCGTCTGGTAACAGGTAGTAGATGTGATGTTGTTGAAAGAAGGTACCTACAGGAACGACTGGTCTAGAATTGCTTTGATCAGTATAAATCAGGTGTTAAAAATCACATTCAGTTCCTAAGCCACCTGCTAAAGTAACATAAGCTTCACTCCTTCTTGACACAAAGGATGGTAAGTAGCTCTCCTGCTTCCCCATCTGCTCTGAAGGTCCTTGGCCTTACAGTAATAGCTTGCTGTCACTCTACCCATCTTCCCTTTACTACTGGAACTTTTCATGATTAAGGCAAGTTCTTGCTGCCCACAGCACTGAATCACCATGCATCTTCCCAACCTTCAACACACCCGCTCCAGGAGAGCCTCGGGGGATAATGCCTCCAGTGAAAGATGGTCAGACTGTTTGGGACCTATTTCTTAGTCTTAAAAAAAGTCCATTCTTCAACTGTTGTAAGCATCATCATGCTTTAAGAATTTTTTTTCTTATTACACTTCATAGCTATGTGAAAGAATTGGATTGCCTTGCACAAGCTAATGACTTCACTATAGCTGAGACAATGTCTGAGAAAGAAAAGGAAAACCTAGCAGAGGACATAATGGAGCTGGAGGTTGGACATCATCTGTGATAGTGTGTGCAAAACCTGTGCTCATTCATGACGCTGCTGTTATAAAGTGATGTATTATAATTCACCCAAGGGTATTAAAGGAGCTGGCGGGTGTACTGGTCAAACCCCTTTCCATCATCTTCCATCAGCCATGGAAGACTGGGGAGGTACCTCTGGACTGGAGGCTGATATTGTGCCCATCTCCAAGAAGGGTCGCAGGGAGGATCCAGGGGACTCCAGGCCTGTCAGTGTGACCTCAGTGCCAGGGAAAGTCATGGAACAGGTGATCTTGAGAGCTGTCATGAAGCACTTACAAGAGAACTGGGTGATCAGGCCCAGTCAACATGGGGGCACAAAAGGCAGGTCTTGCCAAACTAACCTGATCACCTTCTACAACAAAGTGACTCGGCTGCTGGATGAGGAAAAGGCTGTGGATGGATCTTCCTGGACTTCAGTAAAGCCTTTGACAGAATTTCTCCCAGCATTCTGCTACGGCAACTGTCACCTCTGGCCTGGACAGGCAACACCCTCCTGGGTGGAAAACTGGTTGTCTGGAGGGCCCAGAGAGTGATGGGAGACGGAGTTAACTCCATCTGGAGGCCAGTGACAAATGGTGTCCCCAGGGCTCAGTGCTGGGTCCAGCCCTGTTCAGTGTCTTCATCAATGACCTGGATGAAGGCATCGAATGCTCCCTGAGCAAGTTTGCAGATGACACTGAGCTGTGTGGAAGTGTTGATCTGCTGGAGGGTCAGGAGGCTCTGCAAAGGGACCTAAACAGGCTGGATCCATGGGCTGAGTCTAAAGGGATGAGGTTTAACACGGCCAAATACTGGGTCCTGCACTTGGGGCACAACAACCCTGTGCAGAGCTACAGACTAGCAGAAGTCTGTCTAGAAAACTGCCAGGAGGAGAAGGACCTGGGGGTGTTGGTTGACAGTGACTGACCATGAGCCAGCAGGGGCCCAGGTGGCCAAGAAGGCCAATGGCATCCTGGCTTGGATCAGAAATGGTGTGACCAGCAGGGCCAGGGAGGTGATTCTCCCTCTGTACTCAGCACTGGTGAGGCCGCTCCTTGATTACTGTGTCCAGTTGTGGGCCCCTCACCACAGGATGGATGTTGAGGGTCTCGAGCGAGTCCAGAGAAGAGCGACGAGGCTGGTGAAGGGGCTGGAGAACAGAACCTATGAGGAGTGGCTGAGAGAGCTGGGGTTGTTTAGCCTGAAGAAGAGGAGGCTGAGAGGAGACCTCATTACTCTCTCCAACTACCTGAAAGGAGATTGTAGAGAGGAGGGATCTGGGCTTTTCTCCCAAGTGACAGGGGACAGGACGAGAGGGAATGGCCTCAAGCTCTGCCAGGGGAGATTTAGGCTAGAGATTAGGAGGAAGTTTTTCCCAGAAAGGGTCATTGGACATTGGAATAGGTTGCCCAGGGAGGTGGTTGATTCACCTTCCCTGGAGGTGTTTAAGGGATGGGTAGATGAGGTCATGAGGGACATTGGTGGGAATGGTTGGACTCGATGATGTGGTGGGTCTCTTCCAACCTGGTGATTCTATGATTCTATGATAATGCTAGCAGAAGGAGGTCTGTATTGCTTTAACAAGAAAACATGGTCTCTTAAGCAGCCCACTTCATGCTTGGACACTTAAGGCAAGATGCGTCAGTCATGAGCAACCATAAAAATCTGGATACAGTCCAGTGGCATCTTCTGGGGCTGCAGGGAGCAGGCAAAATATCACAAGAGTCAGTTGTGCTGGTAACTACAAGTTTGTCTACCTGGTCAGTTTTTAATTATATTTTGTACACTGTCTGCAATGTGTTAGCTGATTCTTGCTATGTACACACAGAATAAAGTCTGAGAAGAATTTGTTTTTAACTGGATGAGAGCATTACCCATTTAAAATTGTCGGATCATCAAATGAAGGGAGCACCACCATCTGCAAGGCAGCAAATATTTGCAGCCATGATAACTCATGTTTTCTGCCTTAATTTTGTTGTTTTAGGCCAGAAAACATTTCCAACAACTGTTATCTTATGGTCTTAAATAATTTTCGGTAATTTTACATAGTAAATTATTTGACCCCTAATGGGAATAAAATTTCATGCTAGCTAACACTGCTACAAAAGGAGCATGTGCTGTATCAGTAATTGCAATAATGTGAGCGTAAAGTGCAAGTATTACAATTTTTCATGGAGTTAAGAAGACTTGAGATGCAAAAATGTAAATGCACTGAAGACTGCCAGATCAATGATAAACCGTATGCATTAAACTGATTAGGAAGCTCCAGATTGGAAAGTGGGGTGGGAAGGGGGAGGGGGAATGGAAGGAGCATGTTGACAGCATCATCTAACTGGTGGTACTCTTCTTACATTACCATAAAGCAACACATGGGTTTGACCTACTGTTTAAGGAGAAAACAACATAGAACTTTAAAATAATTTTGTAACTCGCATTTTCATCTGACAGATTGCATGCTGGCTATAAAACTCTTGGGTGTATTTTAAGCAAGTGGGGGAGATGAGCATGAGGAAGTTTCCTGAAGCCACTGAGGCCCAAGAAGTTTAGATTCGGTCTGTCGTAGTGTCTGTTTGGTTTCCTAGATAAGGTCTCCGATGAACATTGTCCATCCAGTCTCTTCATCCTCCACCAAAGAATCTCTCCTTCCCACTGCCAGGATTAGCTCCTCTCCAAGGTGGCTTCTTTGTCCTTTTTCTTTCCCAAGAGGCAGATATGTCAGTGCAACCAGTGCTGGATCAGCCACAGTCCCTGTCAGGGCTCATGGCAGCAGGGCCGATGCGTCACTCTTGCCTTTCTGAACTGCAGATGCTCCTCCTGGTGCAGCAGCCAGAGAATGTCAGCAGCAAGGACAGGGTCTGGAAGTGGTTTTCCATCATTTTCAGTGCTCTATCCCTCCTGCCTCCTTGGCCAATTTCCAGTTTGTACCTATTCAGTCTGCAGAACAGTAGCCTTCTAAATTAGACTGTAGCCAGCATGGCCCACACAATATATCACATCACTGCTATATTGGACTCCAGAGAAAAATAATTGTCTTATATTGATGCCTTGAACACACCATACTAAATTTGGCATGGTTACACCAGGTTCCTTATTTTCAATAATAAATACAAATGATTCAGCCCCAGAAGCAGCTTTTTGTTTGTCAATGGGTTACTGTTTGAAAAAGAGCACCTGTCTGCCTCTAGATCACGTATGTGAACTATGGCTGATTGTTCATGGTTGCATTTTAACAAATGAGACTACTATGAAGTAATTAAATCTTGTTATGGAGAACATCTATCTAGCAAATGTACGACAAGTTGTAAAACCTGTCCCTGAAGTCTTTCTTCACTGAATATAAAATGAGCTCCTGCTGCTGCTGTCCCGTTTAGGGGTTGATAATGCTTCCATTTTAAAATCAGCATTTTAAAGAATCCATTATGTAAACATGATTGCGGCAGAAGACTGTACTAAAGACTTCTGTTTCCCTGGCTCCTGGGTTTGCATTTCGTGGTTTGTTTTGTGGGTTTTTTGGTTTTTTTTTAAATAAAACGACTATGTCTAATCCTTTGCCCACTTCTTTTAATCTAAGAAAACATGGTAGTGATTCCTGTTTGTGGGTTACACATTTTGCAGTCTATAAAAACAATTGTGCAGCTACTGTCTTAAACATTCTTCATTTATTAGGAAGTTGACGGGGAAGGCTGGATGATCTGGTGGCATGGAACTAAGTCTGTTCCTTTAAATACTGAAAATTCTGTTACTGCAAGGCAGGTCCCAAGTTTGTCTTAGGCTTTTTTTAAAACTGTATCTTAAACTTGCTTTCTGGGATAGTCTGGTTATGTTTAGAATAAATACAGCCTCACGTGTCTTCCTCAGTGATCTGTTATTCCTCAGAACTAGCTTCACTGCTTTGGTTTAAACATTTTACATGCATGCAAAGTTCTGGTTTGAGTAAGTTAGATAGTAGAAGCCCAGATCTAAGTTTGGAAGTTTGAGAAAAGGATCCTGCACAGAACTGAGGTGAAAAGCCGAGGATATCCTGAATTTCAGTATTCTATTTGCCTAGTTTTCTTCTCTAACAACAAAGTGACTGTGACTTTTATTAGTTTTCTAGAATCCGTATTCCTGCCACTACTATGCAGTTAGTCCAAATGCAGACTGAAGAAAGCTTTTTTGATGAAAAAAGCTACAGACAATACATAAAGGATAGAGGCAGAAGATATTAGGGTAAGTTATACTGGTTGTTAAAAGTCTCTTCATTACTGTGCATGAAAATGGTAAGTACGATTTGTCCAAACCTTGTGCTTATGTCTTACTTTTATCTGCCAATAACAGCTTTTTAACCATGGGACTGTTTTTCCTCTAGTGCAGCATCAGCTCCCAGGTGAGGTGACTGAAGGTAGGTGCAAAGAGAAATATGCAATTTAAGTGCTGACTTCTGCAAGCAAAGACTCTCATTGCTGTCAGTGGTTCTTAGATCCACCTGTAAGAACTTCAGGATTTGGGTCAGAAACATTGTAAAATGTTAGGGGCAGAGGAAGGTTAAGTAATAGATTAAGATATGGGTGACCAATATATAATTTCCAAAGCATTAAATCGATCTCCTACTTAATAACTGTAGGTCTATTGAGAAATATTATAATAGAGGATGTAGTATTTAAGATGATCACAGAATCACAGAATCACAGAACAACCAGGTTGGAAGAGACCCATCGGATCTTCTAGTCCAACCATTCCTATCTAACACTAAACCAAGTCCCTCAATACCTCATCCACTCGTGCCTTAAACACCTCCAGGGAAGGGGAACCAACCACCTCCCTGGGCAGCCTATTCCAATGCTGGATTCCTCCAGCTGGACTTAACACCATTTCCCACCACTCTCTGGGCCCGGCCATCCAGCCAGTTTTCTACCCAGGAGAGTGTGCGTCTGTCCAGGCCAGAGGCTGACAGTTTCCGTAGCAGAATGCTGGGAGAATCTGTGTCAAAGGCTTTACTAAAGTCCAGAAAGACCACATCCACAGCCTTTCCCTCATCCAGCAGCCGAGTGACTTTGTCATAGAAGGTGATCAGGTTGGTTTGGCAGGACCTGCCTCTGGTAAACCCATGTTGACTGAGCCTGATCACCCGGTTCTCTTGTAAGTGCTTCATGATAGCACTCAAGATCACCTGTTCCATGACTTTCCCTGGCACTGAGGCCAGACTGACTGGCCTGTAGTTCCCCAGATCCTCCCTGCAACCCTTCTTGTAAATGGGAACTACATCAGCCAGTCTCCAGTCCAGAGGTACCTCCCCAGTCTTCCAGGACTGCTGGAAGATGATGGAAGGGGGTTTGGCCAATACATCCGCCAGCTCCCTCAAAACCCTAGGATGTATCCCATCTGGCCCCATAGACTTGTGGGTGTCCAGTTGGCCAAGCAGGGCTCTGACCACCTCCTCTTGGACTATGGGAGCCTCGTATTGCTCCTCTGTTTCCCGGGTATCTACACAGAGGGAACAGCTTTCTTTACAATTAAAGACTGAGGCAAAGAAGGCATTAAGTACCTCAGCTTTCTCCTTGTCCCCTGTCACTGCTGTTCCCTCTGAGTCCAAAAGGGACTGTATGGTCTCCCTTGTCCTCCTTTTACTGTTTATATACTTATAAAAAGATTTTTTATTGTCTTTTGTAGACTTAGCTAATCTGATCTCTAGCTCAGCCTTAGCCCCTCTGATTTTTTCCCTACATAGTCTTGCTTCCCTCCTGTAAGTCCCTCCAAGAGGCCTGTCCCCCCTTCAAGAGCTTATAAATATTCCTTTTTTTCCTAATTTCACTCAAGATTTCCCTACTCAAACAAGCTGGTTTTTTCCCCTGCCGGCCTTTTTTCCAGAACACGGGGATGGCTTTCTCCTGAGCTGCCAGGATCTCCTTTTTGAAGAGCTCCCAGCCCTCATGGCCTCCCTTGTCCTCAAGTGCTGTCTCCCAGGAGACTTTGCCAACCAGCCTTCTAAACAGTTCAAAGTCTGCCCTCTGAAAATTTAGTGCTACCGTCCTGCTTAGCACCCTCTTCACTTCACCTAGGACAGAAAACCCTATCATCTCGTGATCACTAAGACCTAGGCGACCCCCTACTATCACATCCCCCACAACCCCCTCTCTGTTGACAAACAACAAGTCCAGGAGGGCACCTTCCCTCATAGGTTCGTTGACCAGCTGCACAAGGAAGTTATCTTCCACGCACTCCAGGAACCTCCTAGACTGCTTCCTTTCTGCTGTGTTGTACTTCCAGCAGATATCAGGGAGATTGAAGTCTCCCACAAGGACAAGAGGCACTGACTTGGAGATCGACCCCAGCTGTTTAAAGAAGAGCTCCTCAGCTGCTTCTCCTTGTCTGGGTGGCCTGTAACAGACTCCCAGCACAAAGTCTCCCTTGTTATGGGCTCCCTTGATCTTAACCCACAGGCACTCAATCTCCTCATCGCCACAATCCATCTCAGAGGTTTCCAAGTCCTCCCTTACAAAGAGGACTACTCCACCCCCTCTCCTACCCTTTCTATCCCTCCTGAAGGGTTTATACCCCACCATACCTGAACTCCAGTTATAAGAGTCATCCCACCACGTTTCCGTGATGGCAATGACATCATAGGCACCTTGCCCTACAACGGCTTCCAGCTCTTCCAACTTATTCCCCAAACTGCCTGCATTGGTGTAAATGCACCTCAGCTGAGTAGCTGAACCTTCAGCCCTCCTAGAGGGGACAGTGCTTGTTCCCAATTGCCTGTTAACTGGAGTAGTTGATGCCAGAATATCTATATCTCCCTTGTTGAGGGAGGCTGCATTATCCCCCACTTCCTGTGTGGTGACGCGCTGGGGTTTCCTCACCAGCACACCCCCTCCTAAACTCCAGTGGCCCACGTCCAGGCACACAGTTGTCTAGCCTGGACTCAATCCCCTCCCACTTCACACCTATTTTAAAGCTCGATTTATGAGCTTAGCTAAGTTTTTAGCAAGGGTCTTATCCCCACTAGGAGACCCACGTGTCCCAACCTTTGCACCCATGTCAGGGGGTGCACGAACCACCCCATGGTCAAAGAACCCAAAGCCCTTTTCCTCGCACCAGGTTCGGAGCCAGGCATTAATTGAGTCCTTCTTGGTATTCTGCAGTTCTTCTCCATGTAGCCTGGGGATGGAGCAGAACACCACCTGTGCCCCTGAGCCCTCCATCGTCTTCCCAAGGGCCCTGAAGTCTTTTTTGATGTCCTTAGCTTTTCCGTTTGCTAGGCCATCGTTACCAGTCTGGACTACTACCAGAGGGCAGTAGTCCATCTCATGGATCAGGGAGGGGAGTTTCCCAGCTGCTTCCCTCCCTGATGCCCCTGGCAGGCAGCAGACCTCTCTGTGGAGCGGGTCAGGTCTGCAAATGGGTCCCTCCGCTCCTTTGAGGAGGGAGTCCCCTACAACAATCACCCTCCTCTTCTTCTTAGTGGAGGAGGTTGTGATTTTCTTCTGAGGACGGTGTGGCCTAGGAAAAGATTCTAGGCTATGATGACCACCATCCTCAGGACTAGTTTCCTCCTGGAGCACACGGTACTTGTTCGCCAGGGGGATTTCGGGTGTTGCTGACTGCTTATGGGGAGCAGGCTTTCTTCCCCTGGAAGGAACCTGCTGCCATTCCCCATCCCTGTTAGTCCCAAGCCTGCAGCGTGCAGGTGGGTGCTTATCAGTTACACCAGGTGCAACAGGTTGCTGAGGGAGTGAGAGGGCACTGCTCCACATGTCTATCTCCCTCTCACATTCCCTGATGGTCCTCAGCCTCTTAACCTCTTCCCTTAACTCCTCCACCATGCAAAGGAGTTCCTCCACTCGGAGGCAGTTTTCACATGTGGAGCCCATGAGAGGAGCAGAGGCAGGAGCTGGTTTGAGAGGGGGGCACTGCCTACAGCTCAGGGTCTGGGCAGCTGCATGGACCCACTGTGGCTGCGTCTGGGTAGCAGCATCCCTCCTGCCGGCCGCAGAGCTCGGAGCAGCTTTAACCCTCTGCCGTGTAGCCACCATGGTCTTTGCTCCGCCCTCTCTGCACTTAGAGTCCTTCCTGCGCCCTGCCCGCTCAAACTGCCGCTCAAACTGCCGCTCTTTTCCACGCCGGTCTTCACCACTCCGGTCTTCGCCACGCTCCCAGGGAGCCGTTTAAATCTCCCGCGGAGCCTCTGGGACCACCCCCTTCCCGTCAGTCACCGCGCGGGATCAGCTGTCCGAGCCGGGTACCGGGAGCCCAACCCCCGTCTGGGATTTTCTAGAATCTCGGCTCAGGGAAAAAGCCGCGGAGCCTCAGAAGTCAGTGCCCCCGCCACAGAACTCACCGTCCTGTAGCTGAGTGCAGCCAAAGAAGCATCCACTTCACTCAGTCCTTCTCACAAGATGCTAACCCAGCTGTGTGGCCCTTAAACTCTAGATGTCATCACCCCTGGAAAACCTTCACACCTTCACAGCATTTACACTCATGCTTCATTTTTATTATTTCCACTTGGTTGAACATTGCAGAGGCTAACGCCAGTCTCTTGGCTTCTCTTCCTGCGACCTGGTAAACAGTTTTCCTACTGACGTCCCAGCGGCGAAAAATTACCCAAGAAAATTGCTGTGAGTGCCACCCTAAGGCTTGTGTTTTGCCATGTTAAGCTGCATGACTCTAAAAGATGTAAAAATGCATCTTTTTATAGGACTACAAGAAAGCTGGGGAGGGACTGTTCACAAAGGCTTGTGGTGATAGGACGAGGGACAATGGGTGTAAAGTGGTGAGGGGCAGATTTAGGCTAGATATTAGGAAGAATTTCTTCCTGATGGGATGGGGAGGCCCTGGAACAGGCTGCCCAGGGAGGTTGTGGCTGCCCCATCCCTACAGGAGTTACAAGGCTTGGTCGTATGGGGCTTGGAGCCCCTGATCCAGTGGGAGGTGTCCCTGCCCATGGCTGGGGCTGGGATTGGATGGGCTTTAAGGTCTCTTCCGACCCAACCTATTCTATGATTCCATGACATAGCCAAGATAAATGTACCAAACAGATGGTTCTTCACTCTCCTGCCCTTCAAGCTCTAAATTTCTGGGAACAATTTTTCCCTTTACTGTCTGTGTTGCTGCTGCTTGTTTGTCATAGAATGGGGAACTTTTTTAACCAATCCTTTCTGAGAGAAAAAAGCCTATGTATGAACCCAGCATACTCTTTGACCTAAGATAATCATGTGTGGGGGAAAAAAGTGCTGGAGACAATCAACTGCCTAGTGTAGGTAATTTTGAAGTTAAACATTTTGCTTCAAAACTAACTTTTGTTGTTATAAAAGTTCTGTTGAATAAGATAACCAGAACTGAGTCAAAGTAAGCATTTTGATTAGTTGGAACAAGCCACTTGCCTTTTACTTCAAGATGCAAAAGCACTGATTGCAAGTTGCCTTGAGTAAATTTGTGTGGGATTTGTCCAGCCAACCAAGAAGTCTCTTGCAGAGCGAGACTCAGACAAAAGAACAAGCACACATGCTGCCTTTGCTCTGGTGAAAAGTGGCAACAAGACTGTTGTTTTCTCTCATTTCAGACTGAAAGGCTTTCTTTCTCAATGTAGTCAGCAAAACATAATGAGCTGTGCTATTCCTCGGCTAACTTTAGACAGCTCACATTTCCTATCTGCATAACTGCTGACTTCTTGTACCAGTGTCTTCTACAACTCCTAGAGAAATATGAAAATCATAAGTACAATCAAAGTAGTCTTGGGTGATTATTTTCCAGAAACTTTCTGTATAGAAATGCAAGATTGGCTGCTTGGTAAACAGATACAACAGTATCAGTGCACTTCTCAGTGGCACAATTGACACTGGGAAGGAACTGGTGACAATCTTAAACCTCCTGAAAGGTGGTTGGTCAAATATTTCTTTCACTTATATCTGTTAATGTGCTTGCAGTTCATTGGCATTGCATAACTATAAACAAAGGCAACATTTGTTTCTGATCTGTTATTAAATAATGCAAATAACAATGCAAAAAACCCATATCACAAGTCTCTCTCACAGAGACACAGACTGAGAAATGTGCAGCAAATATAGCCCGGAGAGTGCTTAATATTTTGGTTGGTTTGTTTTCATACACTGGTTAGTGATTTTAATATTGACTTCCTGCACAGGAGATTTATAGAGGAATTGTTTTCTAAGTACAAGCGTGTGTAGCTGTCTGTATGCACACTGTAACTATGTGCAGGTCAGCATTCAAATTATGCATGAGTTTTTGCATACATACATCTTGTAATTCACTCTTGTAAATGTTCAAGGATCATTTATGTCCTCTGGAGGAACTCAGCTTCATCATAAAGACTGACCCAATGCAGCTTTATTTTTTTAATATATTTTGAACATCAGTGTCTAAGCAACAAATGGATAGACTCTTTTCGACAATATATTGATTTATGATCACAGCATTTTGATTTAGCAAAGAGTTGTCCATTGAATGCAATGTTCAGTATATCACTGGTTGGTTGCTTTTTCAGTTTGGATTAAAAAAAAAGAAATAAGAAATACTGCTTGAGGAAAGTAGGATGCCCCTAATTATGTGTTCAAATTTTTTAATGGCAACAAAGGAATTTGTGAGGTTTTGTAAAGCAGCTTGTACAAGTAAGATGCTACCAAAGCTTTTAGATACATTCCATAAACCAAGTATCTGAACTATCGTAAGGGTGCATGTAGAAGCAAACTACTGAGTGAGAAATAAACAATAAAAACTGGTCACATAAACAATGAAAGTGTTCTACTTTCCACTTTGCTTTTGACTTACTGAGGTCACACTGGGACATGAAGGTGCAGATTCTGAAATACAGTCTCTATACATGATATCCACCAAGCTCTACTGGAAATTCTACCAGGTTGCTTTCTAATTCTTCATTTAATCCTTGTTCAATTTTGTTGGAAAAACAGTAGTGGAAAGGACCCAGTATAATAATAGTGCAATAAATTTGTCCAGCCTGCAAACACGGTTGTCATTGTTAATTTTCACTCCTGTGATTAAATGAGTGGGACAGGTTTTAAAAATTTGGCTAAATGAGAATTTATACAAAATTAACTGCAACAGTTTTTCACAAAATACAAATAAAACTAACCTCTTTTGCTTGCAAAAGGATGATTATACTGGTGTAACTTGTTTTAATATACGCGTATATCATCTAGAGAAGCAAGTACAGTGCTCTGACTTGGAAATACTAAGCTCTGTTTAGCCTTGGAGGGATTCAGATGTTTTTTGTTTTGCAAGATCTATGGTATCGTCTATGAAAGTATAAAATCATATGATCTTGAGTCATGGCTGAATTTCTTAAGTATTTCCAATAAAGTTGTTTTTTATGTAATCTCCAGAGGCAATCTATGCTCTGCACCTCTGTCAGTGGGTTTAACGACACCGCGTTGCTGAATAATGTTAAGACCTTGCAGTCCATCAGCAGCTTATTGTAAGGTAACCCTGTGTGAATTACAGTAATTACTCTTAAATTGTAATAAATACTGGGTAAAAGTCTTCATGTGGATTCTTATCAGAGAGCAGATGAGGTGCCCTAAGTTATCCTCTTACTTAGCAGTAAATTTTGCTTGTCCATGAGAGTTAAATTAGTTGTAGTACATTTTCAAGATTCAAAAATAAATGATTGTGGACAAATCCAGGGATGAGATGGAGAAAGATGATCTCAGTGGGGAAAGTTTTATTCTGGAGCCACAGGTCTTTTATTCAGAAATGTTGAAGAGTTGAGCAGTAAGGTGAGAGTTACATGTCTGGGGAGAAGAAGTGGAGGCAACCTCAAGTACTAAAAATCAGCACCAGTTTTGGGTGATGGAATATGAGTTTAAGATTGTGTTTTCCTAATAATTTCCTCTGTATTTGTCTGCAGATAAGCTTCTAGACGTTACTTCGTGGGAAGTAATCCTGAGAAGGATGCTCTTCTATTGTGTGTCTTTGGTCAACCTGGACCAAAATACATAGCTAAATAATTAATCTTTATTTTTAGATTGGATGATGTTGTAATATCTAACCTTTTCCCTGCAGACTCTGATATTTTCTAGAAACCTTTTTGCTAACACATAGCAAGCCTGTTATCATCAGTATTGGGCAAGGCACTCAAAGAGATTAGATTGTAGCTGAACAAGGCCATATCTGGATGTTTAATCAGAAAGATGTACCAAACAATATCCGCAAAACACAGCCATTTCCCTTCTCATAAAAGCTGCAGTTTTCCAGAATTTACAGAACTGGCTGCAATCCAATCAAAAATCACTGAAATAAATGACAATAGCTACTTCACCTTTCCTTTACCTCGTCCTGGGTAAAATAGTCCATGTTTCTTGCTGGCATTCGGGTCACAGGAAACCTAGTCACAACTACACTAGAGCTAGAGGCATCTCAGCTTGAAGTGACTCAAATATAAGGCAAACGAGTGAAATGGAGGTCTGCTCCATACTGGACAGCAACAGACAGAACTGATGGTTGTAATTGTTTTTCTCAACACAGTGAGGCTGTATTTATTCTGTTTGGGATGAGAGGCAGCTGTAAAATAATACAACTGGGAAGACAAGAGTATTATAACTCCTAGCTAGAAAACTAGCTACCTTATGGAACAGCAGCAGGTATGAACCTTGAATTCTAGCTCTACAACTACAGTTGTGGCTGGTAACTTCTCTGTTAACGGACCAGCTATTGAACCCACTTTACTGCTAGACAAGATGCAGTCGTGCTGGTAGTGAGGAGTTTGCTTTACATCTGCAGCAAGACACCTTGCACTGCTGAGTCTGGATGTAGTTACACAGCAAACTCAGGCAAATAATAGCCTAGACTGCTCCCCTCTGCTGGGCAAAGCAACACAAAGGGGTCTGTTGAACTTCTAGCTGGCTTTTGTTCACAATGGCTGGCATAATCTTAAGCCTGGCAGAAAGTTTGTAAATTTACATAGACATTTTATAGTTTACTTCATAGATTGTTTTTTAGGGAGATTGGGGCCAGGAGGCAGTTCTTTTTCCGCTACCCTGTGATGGATTGAATTTAAACTCTAAAATAGCAGGGGAAGTGGGGAGGGAGAGGGAAAAAAGAAGAAGAAATAACTCTACATTAGAAACAAGGAAGCATTTTATCTTTGAGAAATTTGTAAGCAGAAGACCTCCAGCTGGACTTTGCTAGAACAGGGATTAGAAAGGCAGAAGCAGTTAAGTGTTCTTCACTCAGAAAGGGCTACTTGTAACTTCTGTGGGTCCTACTAGTCAACTTTTTGGTTTGCGAAGCCTGCCCTCAAGGGGTTGGTTTATTTGGAGTTAATGACTCATGTAGGTTTGTGGATCAGTTCTATTTTCTTTAGTGAACCGAAGGATGTTGTTTGATCCTGCCAAATGAAAGGGAATGCTTCAAGTATCCTTCTACATTCTAGACTTAAATGATTTCATCACTTAAAAAGGCGACAGGAAGATAAGTACTGTGACTAGGTTGCAAAGATAACTGTTCTATGTGTCCTTGCAATGATCACAAAATGACTTTGTAGATATCTGGGGCACAAATGATGTAGCTCAGGAATGACTGAATCACGTTGCTTTCTAACAGTTCATCTTCAGGCATTCACTCTTTTTTATCCCCACTTACATGTTTCTTTTTTCAGAGAAAAGAAAAACATGGTCATGACTTCAAAACGTATGAGTAGAGGTTGGGGCAAAGGGGCATGTTGCCACCATCCTTCTCCCCTATTGTCACACCAAAAAGATGTCTCTGGTCCTCTTTGTATTCTTGCACAAACACATCTCACCACCACCACCACCACTCTTCTGCTGGTCTCCCTCTGCAATGTATTCACTCTTACCTGATCTAATCTCTTCATATACACAGCTCATGAAAGACTATGTACTCAGCCCTGTAAGTCACTAAGTAAATAGGTTTAGATTTACATGTAAAACTACATGAAAGAGGATAAGTTAAGAGACTTGTGACCTTGTTCAATACCAGTTGTAGGACTTCCTCTACATAAATGAAAATAAAATTAGCAGAAGATTTTGGCATTTCTAACTAATGGTCATTCAATGGAAGCTTGTATAGTGACCCAGAGATACCGGAAGTGGAGTGAAAAATGAAAGATGTTACAGAAAATAAAATGAAATGCAAGGCTTTCTAAACGTCAGGAAAAATCAGTGACAGGAAAAGGAAGAGGAAAGCCTTTTGTATTTTGCCCTGCTCTGAACTTCTTCAACTTTAATGTGATATGGTTTGAATAACCTCTGTTTCAGAAGACCTAATCCTGCATTGCATATATAGCAGATAAGTATCAGGTCCATCATGGGTATAAATGTGTAGTTCATAATGGATCACATTTGCAAAGAGGGAAGCTCCAGTATCTGCATATTATTTTGAGAGAAATGTTCCTTAATGAGGACAGTATCTGACAGTTTGCTTCTTAGAGATGACACTAACTTTGCTACTATAGGTGTGGACGCTTTATAGCTTTAATAAGAAGATGCATTAAATAATAAAAATAATCATCATAATCATTATTATTATCAAAGCAGTATAAGTCAAACAAAATAGTTTTTATTTAAGTATCTTGAAGATACATGCTGCAGTTTTTCCAGGAAAAAATACTAGCCCAAGCCGGCAAGCTTAGCACTAACATGCTAGTCTTCAAAATGATACCTACAAACCAACAACTACTTATTTAATGGTCTAGACACAATTTCTTTATTCTTGGGGTGTCTACCTAAGGTCTAGCTGCTAGAGTTCTATGAAAATTTTAGAAATCAAGTTTAAAAGGTTCTTATCCTGTTTTTATTTTTGAAATTGACTCTGGAAAGTGTGGACTGCTTATGCCTGATGCTGTACCATCTACATGAAAGGACACATGCACTGACAAAACAACTGCAGCAACGAGGGAGGCTGAAAGATTACTCATCCCACCTCTACCACACCAGATTAACTTCCTGCTTTGAATTTAAATTTATGGTTGGCAGGAGAGGGGTGGGAAGTTGGGCATCTCTTGCATGTATTTTTTGTTCATAAAACCTGCTCCCTCTGCAAAAGACGCCTGCGTCCTTGACGTGCCTTCTTCCTCTGCATTTGTAACCACAGTCTTTTGGCAGGAAAATTATTGTATTTGTAACTCCATAATAAAATATCGCATGTTGTACATACTCACACATTCACAAATACATAAATGAAGTTTTATCAGTAGTTTAGTTTCCTGCCTAGTAACAATAGTGCAGGTCTTCACATTGCCAACATAGACTTGATAGGAATGGAGAACAACACATTTGAAACTCTGCCTTTGGTTTCCTAGAAATTATAAGAGGCATTTCTGTGCTGGTTACATGTGGTGTGCAACATGAAGACTTCCTTTAATTCCATATGGATATATTTGTACTGCTATTTTATTTTCTTAAGGAAATTGAGCTCCCTGGAGCATAAGCTCTAGCCACAGTTTTCAAGTACTAGGTTGTCAGCATGGTGAGATCCAGCTCACTTTGAGATAGAGTTTTAAGGAACATTAAATGAATTTCACACAGATAACACAGTTAAAAAAAAAAAAAAAAATCCACTGGTGCTATATCATCCACAATGAGCCCATACAGGCTCATGATAAGCATATCTAATCTGTCATGTGAATCTGACTGCAGGTACATGGATAAACATAATCTTACTATAATAGTGTTACTAAAGCTCTACCACAACAGAAATATATATGCCCTCTGGGTTACAGAATATGTTAGGTATTTGATGGAATAAAAATATGACGTGGAATTCCACTGCCTTCAATGTTTGCAGCTTGGCCATTTTGTGTAGGAGTGTGATTTTCATCATCAGGGACCATTTCTTCTCCCAGCAGATGCTGTCAGAAAATGTCATATAGAAAGAAGGAAAAATGTCACCTAGCAACCCCAGCTTTATGAAGAAAAGTTCCATGCTGACCAGCAGAGACAGAGTGAGCTGGAGAGCTGGGAGGAAGCATGAGCAACAGTGAGAAGCTTGTTTTTGTGCTGCTCTGGTGCTATTTCAGATCTGCTAAGGGCAGGTGCTCAGGGCACAGAGTTTCGCCTCAAAGCCGGTTTGGAGTTTCTGCCAAAGTAGCTTAAAAACAACTTAGTTTACAAAAACCAGGACGTTGGGTTACTTTTTCCTGACTTTCAAATATGGATTTGAAAATGATAACATCTCAAGCTGTGATGGAGATCTACATTTTAATTTCATAATGGCAAAAAGTAATCTTCATAGGAAAGGGCATTATCTCTTTTATCTATGTATCTCATTTATCTCTTTTATCCTTTCCTACCATTAGCAAAGGCAAGATTAGCAGATATTTCTTCTCTTATCTGATTAAACAGAGTGGAGCATTTCTTTTTTAAGGTCTTTTAAGGGATTCAGAGTTGAGATTACTTGCCCTCTCTGGTGTCTTCCTCTATCCATTATCTTCCTAAATACTGAGAAGAAATGTTTTCCCTGTGAGCGTGGGGAGGCCCTGGCCCAGGTTGCCCAGAGTAGTGGTGGCTGCCCCATCCCTGGAGGGGTTCAAGGCCAGGCTGGATGGGGCTGGGAGCCCCTGACCCAGTGGGCAGTGTCGTGCCCGTGGCAGTGGAATTGGTACAGGGAGATGTTTATGACGCTGTTTGACCCCAACCATTCCATGATTCAGTGACTCTATAACCAGTAAGAGACAGACTTGTCTTGGGAACTTGGGAGAAAAACAAGATGTCTTGGAAAATTACCATGACATCGAAGACAACGCTGTGGTTTATCTGGATGAATGCACTGAATGCACCCTTAGCAGGTTTGTGGATGACACTAAGCTGGGTGGAAGTGTCGACCTACTGGAGGGTAGGGAGGCTCCAAAGGGACCTAAACAGGCTGGATCCATGGGCTGAGACCAACAGCATGAGGTTTAACAAGGCCAAATGGCAGATCCTGCACTTGGGGCACAACAACCCTGAGCAGAGCTACAGACTGGGAGAAGTTTTCCTTAGAAAGCTGCCTGGAGAAGAAGGACCTGGGGGTGGTGGTGGGGCGGTTGACAGCGACTGACCATGAGGTAGCAGTGGCCCAGGTGGCCAAGAAGGCCAATGGCATCCTGGCTTGGATCAGAAACGGTGTGACCAGCAGGGCCAGGGAGGTTCTTCTCCCTCTGGACTCAGCACTGGCGCGACCACTCCTCGAATCCTGTGTTCAGTTGTGGGCCCCTCAGCACAAGAAGGATGTTGAGGCTCTGGAGTGCATCCAGAGAAGAGCAACAAAGCTGGGGAAGGGGCTGGAAAACAAGACCTGCGGCTGAGGTAGCTGTGGGTGTTTAGCCTTGAAGAGGCTGAGGGGAGACCTCACTGCTCTCTCCAACTCCCTGAAAGGAGGTTGTGGAGAGGAGGGAGCTGGGCTCTTCTCCCAAGGGACAGTGGACAGGATGAGAGGGAATGGCCTTAAGCTCTGCCAGGGGAGATTTAGGCTGGATATTGGGAAAAAAAAAAATCACAGAAAGGGTGATTGGGCAGTGGCAGAGGCTGCCCAGGGAAGTGGTTGAATCACCTTCCCTGGAGGTGTTTAAGGAACAGGTAGATGAGGTGCTGAGGGATATGGGTTAGTGTCTGATAGAAACGGTTGGACTCGATGATCCGGTGGGTCTTTTCCAACCTGGTGATTCTCTGATTCTATGATCTGAGCAAGGAATACAATGTTTAAAAACAGGCTGGTGGATTGTGGCTGGAATTGGAGGACAATACTTCCGTCAGTTCTGCTGCACAGGCTCGCACATGGTCCATTTTATCTGCTGCCTGCTCTCCATGGCAGTGTCAGTGGGCGTAATAGCACAGAGAGGATGTGAGTGGGACTGCTCTGGCACACTCTGCATGCCAGGCACACACAACTGCTGCTGTTTTGTTTCATCGCGACACCAACAGAAACTGCCCTTACACAGACACTCCTGCTTCGTGCTTTTACATCCAGGAACACAATAGATGTTGTTATACCCGCACGCAGCTCACAGGCTGTTAACAACCGCATGGCAGCAGGGAAATTCTCCTTCTTTATGGCTTCTTTTCGTCCTGCCATGGAAAGGGAAGCTGTATTTTTATCTCCGCAGGCGCGTTTGAGCATTTCCCAGTCTTTCCCGCTGTTTGTCCCGTTCTCCCTCTAGCTCCACACCCTCCTCCATTCCATTCACTGCAAACTCGGGGAGAAAACCCCCAGGATGAGCAGATGCGGGCGATGGATCCGGGAAAATGGTGCAGGATGATGGGGAGGGGCAGGCGTCGCTAGGGGCTACGCGTCCCGCTCGGCTCCGGTCCCTGCCAGCGGGGACAGCCTGGGGCTCCTGCCGCCCCGGTGAGGGTCTGGGGACAGGCCACGGGGACAAAGGGGGGGGCGCGGAGGGGAGGGATGGGGACACTGAGGGGTAGGGAAGGGATGGGGATCACAGCGGGTGCGGAGGGGAGGGACGGGGACCCTGAGGGGTGGGGAAGGGATAGGGACCCCAGGGGGTCCAGAGGGGAGGGATGGGGACACTGAGGGGTAGGGAAGGGATGGGGATCCTAAGGGGTGGGGAAGGGATGGGGACCCCGGGGGGTGCAGAGGGAAGGGATGGGGACCCCGAGGGATAGGGAAGGGATGAGGATCACAGCGGGTGCAGAGGGGAGGTATGGGGACCCTGAGGGGTAGAGAAGGGATGGGGACCCCAGGGGGTGCAGAGGGGAGGGATGGGGACCCCAGGGGGAAGGGAAGGGATGGGGACCCCGAGGGGTGGGGAAGGGATGGGGACGCCGGGGGCTGCAGAGGGGAGGGATGCTGGATGGGGACCCTGAGGGGTGGAAAGGGATGGATGGGGACCTGGAGGGGTGCAGAGCAGATGGAGACCTGGAAGGGTGGGGAAAGGCTGGGTGGGCACCTGGTGGGATGGAGAAGGGGTGTGGAGGCTGAAGGGCGGCTGAGGGCTGGACGGGGACCCGTAGGAGTGGGGAAGGGCCGGTCCCGCCCCGCTCCGCCCCCGCCCGGCCCTGAGGGCTGGGGCCGCCGCTCCTGGCCGGGGGGCGAGGAGGAGGAGGAGAGGAGAAAAAGGGAGGGAGGGAGGGAGGGAGGGGAGGAAGACAGGAGAGAGAGAGAGAGAGGGAGGGAGGCAGGAAGGAGCGGGCGATCTGCCGCCGCCAGCCTCCTCTGGCTCTGTTTCCCGCAGCGGGTGCGGAGGGGCAGCCCCGGCAGGCGTCCCGGCCATGCTGAAAGTCACCATGCCCTCCTCCTCCTCCTCTTCATCCTCCTCCTCCTCCTCCTCGGGCTCCTCGGCCGCCAGCCGCCCGGGCTCCGCCGCACCAGAATACTGGATCGACGGCTCCAACAAGGACACGTTGGCCCATTACTTCGAGCTGGAGTCCGAGCTGGGACGGTGAGAGGGGCGGTCGGGGCCGAGGGGGTGGGCTCCTCCCGCTGCCCGAGCGCCGCCGGGGCCGGGGCTCTCCGCTCCCTCCCGGCGCCGCTTCGCCAGGGCAGCAGCCGCAGAAACTTTGGTTGCCGTGAATGGCACCGGGAGGGCGGTGCTGGCTGCCCCAGGGTGGGGGTGTCGAAGGGAAATGGTGCTCCCCTCCCTCGCCCCCTCCCCGCACACCCCTGGCGCTGGCAATGCCGTCTGGCCGGTGTCCCCCCTCCCTCCGACACCCTCCCAGCCGTTATCGCCTTTATCCAGCACAGATCCACCTCCTCATTCATCAGTCTTCTTCATTCGTGGGGTGTTTAGCCTGGAGGAGGCTGAGGGGAGACCTCATCGCTCTCTACAACTCCCTGAGAGGAGGTTGTGGAGAGGAGGGAGCTGGGCTCTTCTCCCAAGGGACAGGACGAGAGGGAATGGCCTCAAGCTCCACCAGGGGAGGGTCAGGCTGGACATTAGGAAAAAAATTTTCACAGAAAGCGTCACTGGTCCCTGTTAGAGGCTGCCCAGGGAGGGGGTTGATTCCCCTTCCCTGGAGGGCTTTAAGGCACAGGTAAGACGAGATGCAGAGGGACATGGGTTAGTGTTTGATGGGAATGGTTGGACTCGATGATCCAATGTGTCTCTTCCAACCTGGTGATTCTGTGATCCTATGAATCCTGTGCTGCCACACTGCTGCCTCTGCCGCCGGCTCAAAGATCCCAAGTGTTCAGCCTGAAAAGCTGAACTCCGGTGTATAATGCTGCTGCCCAGTTTTTGCTCTCTAAGAATCACAGAATCACTAGGTGGGAAAAGACCCACAGGGTCATTGAGTCCAATCATCGAGTTCAGCCTCCATACAGTTGTTGGTTCGTGTTGAATTTGTGGGTAGAAAATAAACACCAGTTCCTCCCTGCTCCCCAAAGCCCAGAAGATGACAGCCTTTTTAATGGTTTACAGTAGGTAACTTAAATCTGCAAGTCAATAGGTAGCAAAGAACAATTGTTAATTTTGCCAGTGGTAGAGTATTAAAACCCTGGATGAGTGTGGGAAATTTCCAGGAATAAAATGGAATCATAGAACCATTTGGGTTGGTAGAGACCTTAAAAGTCATCTGGTCTCAACCCTCCTGCCGTGGGCAGAGACACCTCCCCGAGATCAGGCTGTCCAAAGCCCATCCAGCCTGGCTGTGGTTGCCTTGGTGCAGTATTTGTGCAGAAGGGGCATACAGCAAAAGTTGTTTCTGCAAAGTATGCCTGTGCTTGCTGTACCATGACTGACAGGGGCAGAAAAGACTATGGAAACACAATACAGTATCATTCTTGGCTTGCTGGCTAGGTCTTAAGCATCTGCTGCTACCTTTTCACCACTACTCTACCCTTCCTAGCCACATTTAAATAGGCATAGGTTTATATACGCTTACTGAATTTGTACTGGACTTCACTCTGCACCTATACAAAACCATAAACATATGAAGCAGGAAATACTGTTTTGTCAGTTTTGTTTCTGGCATTGAGAAGTAATTTAAAAAAAAAAAAAAAGTGTGTACTGCAGAATAGCACCAACTCTGTGTGCATTGGTACTGTTATATGTGGTCCCTCTAGAATTCTTTCAGCATGTGTGCTAGTAACCAAGAACTTCATTTAAGAAAAGTCTGTATTGCTGATACGTCATGGGTTTATTGCTATTGCATAGCTTCAAGAGTGTTTTGAAATGTGAACTTTCCTGTCTCAGGAAGGATTAATGAAAGCTGAGGTGCAGTGGGTCTTTCTACCTGGCAAGGTGAGGCAGTAGACACTGAAACCCTAACAAAAGATCTGAATAAGTAAAAAAAATTGCACCCAGCTGGTGCAGAGATGTGAGCCACTAAGTTTGCTCTGTTGTTGGATAGAGTTAGGAAATAAGATTTAAAGAAAGAAAGAAAACAGGAGCTAGGAACCATCTTGATCGAGGACTGTGAGGTAGGGAGTGGAGAGAGAGGAACTCAAGAGGTATGTGCTCCGAGGAAATATTGCACTGATGAATATGGCAAGAAGGGCTCGATCTAAGGCTAGATCTGAGATGCTTTTAGAGACAGCACCCAAAGTGCTGATACTTCTTGGATTCCCTCTGATAGCCTACATATCTTAGCGAATGTGTAATGGAGATCCAACAGTCCCTCTTGGTTCCTAAGTGGAATATAAAGCTGTATTGTTTTCTTGGTAATCTTGTCTCCAACCATGTACTTCTGGAGATGACCTTGAGTACATGTACAGAAAATACTCATTGTTTAGGTTAGTGGTGGTGAAGGTATATCAGGTGAGGTTGAAAAATCTGGGCACATGTTCCCTTAAGAGGCAGTAAATCAAAATAATATACTATATTTCTGCAGAGTATGTCTGGCAGATACCTGAGCCATCAGTCAATACTTCCTGCTTGCACGGCCAAGTAAGGAGTTATGGGACAAGACAGGAAAGTTTCTGCCAGCAAGAGAAATAATAAATGCCTTAAAGCTTGGGACGAGGTTTAACAAGGCGAAATGCTGGGTCCTGCACTTGGGTCACCACAACCCTGAGCAGTTCCAGACTAGGAGAAGTCTGGCTGGAAACTGCCTGGAGGAGAAGGACCTGGGGGTGTTGGTTGACAGGCAACTAAACATGATCCAGCAGTGGCCCAGGTGGCCAAGAAGGCCAATGGCATCTTGGCTTGGATCAGAAATGGTGTGACCAGCAGGGCCAGGGAGGTTCTTCTCCCTCTGGACTCAGCACTGGCGCGACCACTCCTCAAATCCTGTGTTCAGTTGTGGGCCCCTCAGCACAAGAAGGATGTTGAGGCTCTGGAGTGAGTCCAGAGAAGAGCAACGAAGCTGGTGAAGGGGCTGGAGAACAAGAGGAGCGTCTGAGAGAACTGGGGGTGTTTAGCTCTGAGGAGGCTGAGGGGAGACCTCATTGCTCTCTGCAACTCCCTGAAAGGAGACTGTGGAGAGGAGGGAGCTGGGCTCTTCTGCCAAGGGACAGGGGACAGGATGAGAGGGAATGACCTTAAGTTCTGCCAGGAGAGGTTCAGGCTGGATATTAGGGAAAAAAAAAAATTCACAGAAAGGGTGATAGGTCACTGGCAGAGGCTGCCCAGGGAGATGGTTGAGTCACCTTCCCTGGAGGGGTTTAAGGTGCAGGTGGATGAGGTGCTGAGGGTCATGTTTTAGTGGTTGATAGGAATGGTTGGACTCAATGATCTGGTGGGTCTTTTCCAACCTGGTGATTCTGTGATTCTATGACTATTCAGTTGTCTTCCAACAGTGGAGCTCCACAGGCATCAGTTAAAGTGTCTCTGCTGCTGAACAGCCTCATAAATGAAGGGGATGTACGGTGATGTTTGTTGGTGTTACTAAGTTATTGAGAGTTTTAAAGACAGCATTGGCTATGAAGAATTGTAGAAGGACCTTGTTGGACTGGTAGGGCATTTAAATGGTGGATGAAATTCAGTTTAGACAAATGAAATGGTGGAGGAGAAGCCATTTGGTTGTGTTCTTTCTCTCGTATATCCAATAGTAAAGTTAAGACAGCTGGAAATGCACGTGGCATGGAAAGAACACCTAGTTAGAGGTGTTTATTTGCCGTTTGATTTGTTGCAAGCTCTGTGGGATACCTGACAAAGATAGCAAGTTAAAAATGAACCACAGGAGGTGAGGCCATTGAAGTGCACTGTGTGGCTAAGTGGTGGAACTTTTGGTCCTTGAGTGCTACAAATGCTAAAAACTTACATTACTTTAACAGGTAAGTGTATGTTTAAGAAATCCATGAAGAGTAATTAAATGTGAAGATATTAACTATTCAACTATAAGTTGTGGAGTGGTATGAGAATATTCTTTGACTGTATTGATACGGGTTTGCTCTGTTCATATTCTTGAAGCATCTGTGTTTGGCCACTGTTAGACACAGTATTCTGGGCTGGACAGACTTTCATTGTGATCCAGGACAGCTACTTTTATGTTCTTAATACTTGGCTAGTTCACCTTTTATTTAGGTGTTTTTGGCAAGGACATTTTGTGTGTGCCACTTACATAGAGTTCAAAATTCTGTAAAGATGAAATTTTGGTCTTTGTTTTACAAGGTGTATCTACTTCTTCTCTGAAAATTGCAACACTTGAAAGTGTGGGAAATTGTGGACACTGCAATTTTGTTCTGAACGTATTTCATCTACAAGCTCATTTTCCACACTGCCTTGGAAAAAGATTTCAATTATTTTGGGTTTAAAACTTTTATATTCCTTAAAGACTGACACCTTTTGTTAGCCTTATATAACGTATGCTGTATCTTTTTGATAGAGAGTTTCTGAATTCAGGATTAGTTTTATTTCTTTGGGGTTTTTTATGTTTTTGTTTTTGTGGGGGTTTTTTGATACTCGGCAATACTGCAAAAAAGGAATTTCTCTTTGTTTGAATTTTATTTATGGAATTTTACTTAGCATGCAGTCTCTGGCCTAACAGCTCCAAAGCGTGTAACTATTTGAGTTGAGACTGTCTACTGGTATTATTGTAGGTGTGTTGCAGATGTATTAAGTGATCAGCTGAAAGTATTTCCAACCAAATCTGTAGGGCTTTCTTTCAGTTTCAAAGGCTGAATAATATAATAATTTTTTTTTCAAAAAAAATCAGGAAATTTTTAGGCATTGTCTTTGTGTAACATTGATAAATCAAGATCTTCCAAGGTTACCTCTTCCTTCCTGGGCCGTCTTTCAATTCTGTGGTATTTGCTGGGGACCCGAAACTGAAAGGTGCTCAATACTGGCAACTTACCTTGAGTTCACAGTGTGAGCTGAATCATAGGTAGTTTCTGTTCTTCAGTTCGTAGCACAGACAGAATTCAAATCCAGGGCATTGTGTGAACTCAATATTTCAGTGTGACTCCTTACTCTGTTAATGCTGTTCATGAGTGCTGTCATAGTAGCATCTACTTCTGCGATGCTAGTAGTAGATGAAACTAGGCAACTCCTTTGTATAAGCATCATTATATATAAATGGATTGGTTTTGCACTTGATGCTTTGAAGTTCAAATGGTTTTTGGCTTTGAAAGTATGCCAATTATCTTCCCTTCCATTTCTTCATTTAAAAAAAAAAGAATGGGCCTTTTTTCCTGTTCCTTTTCAGTCATTTGTTTATATATAGAGAGTGTGTATGACAGGTTTATTTTCAAAATAATATGTTCGCTTTGCTTTGAGGTACGTTTAAAGTAGGTCAGTCCCTCATTCAGGAGTGCTTTTGCTTACTTGTTTGTGACTTTTGCTCTTGGTCTTGAATATTTTCCAAAGAGATGCAGGGATGCTGAATGCAGCACGTGGTGCTGTCTGCCTGAATGTGAGTGCGAAGTGCTTAGCTGAATGAGGATAAGAATTACCTTTGAGCAGAAACTGTTTGTCCGTCCTCTAGATCATATTGTGCCATAAACTGCAACTTGCTCGCTACCCTTACATCTTCAGGCAAGCAGGAAACATTTGTATGCAAGTGGTTTCTACTGATGGGGAAGGTTTTTGAAGAAGGGTCTGAGGAGTCACTTGGGACTGTTGTGGGACTGTTGGACTTGCTTTGAGGCAGGAAGATGTGAGATACAGAGGACATGATGTCCTTTAGGTGCTGGCCAAGGTGGCAGATGTGGAGAATGGTCTTCATGCATTTCACCGGCTGGCATAGACCTAATTGAAGATCTTTACTTCCTTTTCCTCTTCAGTTTTCTGTGGAAGCTCTATAGCTTCTTAAAACAGTGTTCAGGATAAAATTTCTTACTTGGGTATAAGGAAGCAGAACTTGCAATGTATAGCCTGGGTTTTGACAGCTAAAATTTTTATTCAGTGCAGGAAGAGTATTTTCTTCAGTTTTGTCTGGGTCAGCTATCAACTGGTTGATTTAGACTGAAAAAATTGGATCTTGAAAGAGCAAGAAAAGAAAATTTCCTCTATTATTCTGTAAATAAAAATAATTGAGAATGGATGTACCATTTTACTTGAGCCTCTGTGACTACAGAGAGAAATGGATACGTTGCATCTTGACATGGAAGACTGTTATTGACTCTTGTCCAAATGCCTACCCTAGGTACTAAGTTAATTGTCTAAACATTATGTCTCTCTACATGTTTCCTGGAGAAGAAGTTGCCTTTTTTTTTTTTTTTAGTATTTGTAGGCACAATTGACATTCCATTCTTGTTAGAAAATGAGTATTAACTTTTACAGGCAGTTGTTCTGATTCCTTTACAGTTGAGAATTGTTGCAAAACCATTGTTGATCCAATCAGCTATGGAGAAATAATTTGACTGTCAACACCTTTGGACAGTCATGGTAGAGGATGGTATTACTACAATTTACTATTTTAGCTGCCTTCTTTCAGGAATATGTTAATGTTTGTTTCTGTAGAAGAAACCTGTTACCTCTGTAAACAGATTACATTTTTTAATGCAATTAGTAATATCTAAGCTGTAACTGAATTATATAAAATATAGTTTGAAACAAGCTTTTCTTACTGATGATGGCATGTATTTATGTTTCCAATTACATAATCACTGAGGTTTTGTTTGTAATGTCTTATTGCACCATTACTATTTTAAAAGGCAATTTGTGACTGCATCTACACTGAAGTTTTAATTTGGATCAGGGGTGACTTTTGTGTAACAAATGTCTCAATTATCCACAGAGTCATTGTGCTTTGCTTTGCGTTAAGGGACATTCTTGGAGCACAACAAGCAGACTGGATGTAGCTGAAGCAGAAGATGCAGTTCAGGAGCACTTAATCCACTCTAGCCTTTTCTGAACATTCAGTTCACAGGACAAGATCAGGGTTCTTCTGACATAAAACCTGCAGAAGGTTTGTGTGTGTTGATATCAACATGTTCCCACCATCTGTAACACTTGTCGTCCTACTGCACTGTGCAATTTGCCAGTGCATACCTAGATTATGTGTCCTAGTGATACTGTACTTAAATCCAACTGTAATCTCCAAGTTGATTAATAGGAAGCTTGTGATATCATGCATTCAATGTAATCCAAAGGTCAATGTCTGTCTGCTCAAGTTTTAATTAACTTGGAAGCTAAAGGGAATATATATACATATTATAAATAAAAAATCAGTACTTAGAGTGGGCAGTGAAAGAGTAATTAGTTGTTGCAGAATATTGCATTATCTCTGTACTCTTATGAGTGTGTGCACTCAATATATTCTTCTGTTAATAAATTCAGCCATTACCTTTTTTAATAAAAGGAATGCTGGAGCAGTTTTGAAAAGCTGGAATGAAAAGATCATTCTGTGTAATTTTCACAGCTTTCCTGTACATAAAGATGACTATTAATAATGAAAAAATCTATTAGAGAATCCTGATTTCTTTATTTTTAAGTTATTCTGTCAGCCACTATGAATTTTTGTCATTGGTTTTGGTTATAATTTTTAAGTAAAAAAATATTTCTAATGGAGAAAACGAATAGATTTTTACATAAGTACTCTTAAGAATACTAGAAGAGTTCTTGCACATAGAGCTTTTAGGAGCTGAAAGTAATGTTATCTGTTGTGTTAATATGACAATTATCAGACTTGAAAAACATTGTGTTGGTTTGAAAGGGATCAGATATAACAAAGTCATTCTTCTAGCCTGTTACAAAGACAGCATGTGTGAAATGGAACTAGTGTTTTCAAGTTCAGCATTTCCCTAAGTATGATTGTGTAATAAGCCTACGTGATTCTGAGTGGAGGGGCGTAAATTTACTGAAGCCTTGTGGTATGAGAAGAAAATGCATTTATTCCATTGTGTCGTTAGGTGTGTGTCTGAGTCTGCACAGTGTTGTGTAAAGGACTGTAATGGGCACAGATCAATAAGCAGAATTCTACCAGTAACAAGAATTTAAATGCTTGCCCACCTAGTAAATAACCGCATTTGAAAAGATCAACAATTATGAGTGGTGGTCAGTGAAAAGAAGACTTACTGTTTGCTGTACCACATGCCTCATCTGTGGAACTCCAACTACTTGCAAGGAAGTACTAACTATCATCATCAGTCACTCAGATCAAAAAGTTTTGTCTTCCTGAATATTGTCTGAAGAAGTTAATCAGTAACTAAAAACAACAGCTATCCCCGGCCATAGTTTTGTTTATAATCTACCAAACTGAGCTGGCTTTATTGTAGTAAACTTGAATGGTTCTTCTGTGGTCTTCTGACACTGCACATTGTGTGGGTAAAAAATGGCAATATTATTTAATATTATTTTCATCTATGAATGTACAAGGCATATTAACCATTAACAGGAGTTAAGATTGCATAAAAAGAAAGAACATGTATTCCCTTCTGTTTCATCGTGAAAGCACATTTTAAACATATAAACTTTGTATTTGCTGTTGACTTGCTTGTTTATGCACTCATACAATCATAGAATCATAGAACAACCAGGTTGGAAGAGACCCACTGGATCATCAAGTCCAACCATTCCCATCAAACACTAACCCATGTCCCATTTCAGTTATTCCAGTACTGGAAGAAAGGCAGCAGCCCAGCTACCTCTATCAGTCTGACAGGGCACTACGAAGATCATTCAGCTATTTTACAACGTTAGCCTACACAGTTTTCCCCTGTACCTACCTCAAGCCCTCCCCCCACCCAAAAAAAAAAAAAAAAAAGAAAGACAAATGATGGTTCATGCATGTTTCGGTCACACAGGGATCGATGGACATTAAAGGTTAGAAGCTCAGATTCTAACAGTGTTTGAAAAAAAAAAAAAAAACCCTAAGTGAATCGCTCCCTCTTGTCACGATAAGCAGACTTTTATTATCTGAACAAGGGTTATCTGATTTCACAAGGGTTATTCTTTTTACAGTACACTGATGCTCATTCTAGGGAAAGATAACCAAACATTCTGTGTATTTCCAAATGGTGATGCTGCTGTTGTTTTTTGGTTTGTTTAATGTCTTTTTCAATATTTATGCTTTCCTATCTCCTACATGTTAAAAAAAACAGGTAGGAATGAAAACTGTTACAGGCATTCTTTGATACCTTGGAAATACTCTTACATGTGTTGTCAGTGATTATTTGCATAGTGAGGTGGTGTTTTTTCCCTTGTAAAGTGCTTCTGAGTTAGGGGACTGTACAAGAATATGACTTGTGCCCAGGTGGCCAAGAAGGCCAATGGCATCCTGGCTTGGATCAGAAACGGTGTGACCAGCAGGTCCAGGGAGGTGATTCTCCCTCTGTATTCAGCACTGGTGAGGCCGCTCCTCGAATACTGTGTCCAGTTGTGGTCCCCTCAGCACAAGAAGGATGTTGAGGCTCTAGAGCTAGTCCAGAGAAGAGCGACGAGGCTGGTGAAGGGGCTGGAGAACAGACCCTGTGAGGAGCGTCTGAGAGAGCTGGGGTTGTTTATCCTGGAGAAGAGGAGGCTGAGAGGAGACCTCATTACTCTCTACAAGTTCTTGAAGGGAGGTTGTGGAGAGGAGGGATCTGGGCTCTTCTCCCAAGGGACAGGGGACAGGACAAGAGGGAATGGCCTCAAGCTCCACCAGGGGAGATTTAGGCTGGAGATTAGGAGGAGGTTTTTCACGCAAAGGGTCACTGGGCATTGGAATAGGCTGCCCAGGGAGGTGGTTGATTCCCCTTCCCTGGAGGTGTTTAAGGGACGGCTGGATGAGGTATTGAGGGACTTGGTTTAGTGTTTGATAGGAATGGTTGGACTAGAAGATCCGATGGGTCCCTTCCAACCTGGTTGTTCTATGATTCTATGACTTCGAAAGGGAGTGTTCAATTTATGGCAGCCAATGCTTTTGACTATTTGAATTTCATCTACAAGGGATAACAGGAGAGAAGAATTACATGGTCAGGACTGTATGCTGATTCTGACGCAAGCAAAGTAACCACCTGAACAACATAAAGCTTATAAGCTGTCCTACTTTCATGTATGCAGTTATCTGTGCTGGAACTCAAGAACCGTATAATGTAAAATAAAAGGAAATGAGAACCCTTTTGAGGAAAAAGAGTTTGTAAAACATGCTACCCATTGGCAGTTTGCATGTTTATCATATATTTTCTTTATTCTGGGGGGATATAGGGCAGTGGAAATGTAAGTCCCAGATTTATAATGTATAACCACAATACCAACAACATTAAAATTTAAGCCCTTAAGAAATGTATAGCCTGTGCACCAATGTGCACCTCACTGTGAGCATCCATATGCCACAGATAGGACGCCAGAACTGCGACTTTACCTCAGAATTGATGTCATCTCCACAGCCCCCAAACTGTCCTCACTAGAAAAATGTCTCTCCTCTATCCTCTCTCCTGGGATCGTGAAACAAAGCAGTTGCTTGGGTTTAAACAAGAGGCATCATTCTAAAATATCAGTTTCCCTCCACCATTTTTCCTTCTTGCAAGTATTTTTATTTTCCTCTTGATTCAGATCATTATAAACACACTGATATTGTTTCTTATTTTCAGTCTTTTGATCTTTATAGCACATCCAGCTCTACCAGGTTCCCTGCCTTTGGGAACTGATACTGCATCTTAAAATACTCAATTTATTGTGGTTTTATTCATGAAGATGACCCTGATTGCTCCATAGACTTTAGCAGAACTGAAGACTGCATAAATAAAAATGTTCTACAAATGTCTTGATTTTATGTTTTTTAATGAGACAGCGTAGTATCATGTGACTGAGAGGGGGTGTCAGTCCGTCAGATCAATTGCCACAAACTGTGAATTGCTTATTGACGTTTGTTCATTTATCAAAAACCGCAAATGCTGACATTACCAGATAGCAAATTCATGTAAAAAAGTTTGGATTAGCTCATACATGAAATGCAGACATTCTAATTTAATCTAAATAAATTATTTTCAATGAATAATTTTACACCCATTAATGAGTGGAAGTAAAAAAGTGTGAGAGATCTTAATGAATATCCATGGTATTATCTTAAAGTACTTCTGAAATAATGTTCATATTGATTTTTCTTTAAATTATACTTGTTAAGAGAGGCACACTGCCAGTACCAAAGAATGTGCTACATGATTTTATTTTGTGTTTAGCTGTAAAGAAAAATTTAATGCTGTGTTGAAAGGCGTGGGTTTTCATGCCCCTTCTGTGGAAGGCTGACCATAAAATGTGTGACTTTCAGTTGATAATGAGATATTTAGCTGCTTATATTTTTTGGAGATTAGTTGTTCAAACTTGACAAAGTGCCCCTTTCAGATTCTCTGCATATGCAAGGTGGTGTTTGCAGTTTCTGGTTTATAAAGTGTACTGCACCGATCACTGTGGAGCAATGAGGGTGTTTTAAGATCTTGTTTTGGGCCAGAAATTGTTGGAATTATTTTGGCATACATTGATTTTTTTTTTTTTTTATAATGTGGTAGTATTAAAAAAGAAAATGGATGCCTTGGTAAGGCTTATGAGGCCTCAAGATAAAATCTGCCATGGATAAGTACTGATTTTTTCCTGCATATTTTTTTTAGCCTGTTGACATGCCTTATAGATTACATGCTGATCTGCTTTACTGGTGTTTGTTTTCCTGATGAAGAGCACTTGCTTGTCAGCTTTCCATATTGTGCCATAATGATTTGGTAAAACTAAGCAGAAAACATGCTGAGAACTCTGACCCCACCATCATAATCTAAGTTCGGAGAACTGCAAGATAAATGTGCATGAGTGTTTTTACCTAGTAGATTCACTGGATACCTTCCCGAATAGTCCATCTCTCTGTATTCTCTACAGTCTCTTATGATTTGTTGACCGATTAGCTTAGTAAAATTAAGAAGGGAAGGGATGAAAAGTTGATTTTATAATGGAAAGCATCACACAGTACAGATACTGATGGATCATTTAGGAAATGACTAATGATTTTGTTTAGTGACTTTAGGTTTTAGGTGATCAGATGAAGAAACATAATAAGGTGGGTGCTCCTTACCCCACCACCACCAGCAGCAGACCCTGCCTTTTTTTCTGGGATTCCTTGCAGCCTGACTACCAATGCTTATGGAATGCGTTTTTCACTATACATTGGTCAGTTAGCTAATTGGCAGGGGATTAAGTTGAGCTGAAAGAAAAAGCCAGGTCTAATCTTAAAATGCTGTTAGAACAGCAAGTAACTAGTAACATTGGAACAACACATCTGACGCTAAAATGCAATAATGAAAAATATTGTTTGCTGCAGGGGAGAGGAAGGCTGATAAATTTGTTGTCTCTGATTCTCCCTTCACAACAATTCAAGTCAAGAACATCTTAACTGAAAACAAGAGAGGAATTTGGGTTAATATTTAAAATTAATAATTGATGAATGCTAAGTAAGGTCAGTAATCAACTGCCAGGTTGGGTCAACGCGTAAAGGAAAATCTGCAATAAAAGGAATACCCTAAAATTTATGTTTTCTGCTTTGACTCTCTACGAGATGAAACCCATCTCCATCTCTGCAATGCCTCCATAATAGACATGCAGGTAAATTTTTTTTTTTTTTAATTTAAATTCAAATCCCATCTCTATACATAGTTCATATCATAGGTGTTCAGAAGTAGGTGGAACAGGAATAAAACTGCAGAAGTTTTATTCATTACTATAAAAAAACTTGTTCACAGACTTCATTTGACTGGCAGTAGCACAAAGAGAATACTCTTCTATTTCCAGAGAATCATTCATTTCAAATGACAAAGCAACCTTGGTCATCTCCTCCTCTGACTTCTCCTTTTCAGCACAATATCTTTTGACTATTTGAATCTTCAGCTTCTCTGCTTAAAAGACAACAGTCTATGTTAATGTGAAGTGATTTCTGCTATTGTGATCTATACTAGTATATTGTTATTGTTCTTGAAAAATGTATGTCTTAAAAAATGAATTTAGAATATTTTAACCTCTTCATATGGCATCTTGTCATGGATAAGAAATGGCATGAGCAGCAGGACTAGAGAAGTGATTCTGCCCCTGTATTCATCACTGGTGAGGCTGTGTGTTTAGTTTTGAGCCTCTCACTTCAAGAAGGACGTTGAGATGCTGGAGTGTATCCAGAGAACAGCACCAAAGCTGGTGAAGGGACTGGGGAACAGGCCTTATGAGGAGCGACTGAGAGAGCTGGGGGTGTTTATCCTGGAGAAGAAGAGGCTGAGGGGAGACCTCATTGCTCTCTACAACTCCCTGAGAGGAGGTTGTGGAGAGGAGGGAGCTGGGCTCTTCTCCCAAGGGACAGGACGAGAGGGAATGGCCTCAAGCTCCACCAGGGGAGGGTCAGGCTGGACATTAGGAAAAAAATTTTCACAGAAAGCATCACTGGTCCCTGTCAGAGGCTGCCCAGGGAGGGGGTTGAGTCACCTTCCCTGGAGGTATTTAAAGAATGGGTAGATGAGGTGCTCAGGGATATGGTTTAATGGTGGACAGGTACAGTTGGAGTCAATGATCTCAAATTTTTTTTCTAACCTAGCAGTTCTGTGACTTTTCCATGAATCCCCGTTCTGTGAACTGGTTAAGTTTGCTGTTTTTGAATGAATACAATACATACTTAAGAGATAGCCTATTCATGTAGTTTGCCATGATGCTTTTTATGATCCTTGTGTTTTAACTGTATTGAATACCTAGTACGACCATTTTATTGTGTTTTTCCCTAGTCACAGCTGAAACAGAATAACAGTGATTAAGCAGGATGCGTTAGCCATCCACAGTGGCATAAGGCCATTGGAAGACCATATTTCATCCTTCGGAGTCATGCCTGTTAAAGTTTATTTTAGCCACATATTCATATTTTTACAGTAGTGGATTGGTAGATTTGAGAAACTCCAGAGTTTCCATCCCATGATGAATTTCAATATTTTGGCATTTGGATTTGTTTTGAGTAATTGAAGCACCAGCATGATGTGGATAAGGGACAGTTTCACAGCATGGAATTTTTCAGTAGTTTAGAATTAAAATTTACAAACACTTCCACATTTTACCTTTTGTCTTAATTAAAAATATGCTTGACTCGAAGTAAGCGGATTGCAACAACAAACTATGTTTATCTCTTGTAGCTTGGTATCTTATGAGAATTTTGATGCAGGTTCCTCTTAACAGTTTTCATCCTCTGCCTTTGATTCCTGCGTGGATTGTGGGTTTGTGTGTTACACTGAAAATGGTGTAGTTTTCATATCACGTATTTCTCTAATGGAACATAGGGATGGTGCAGAAGCTGTGTTTAACTGCTGACTCCAGTTATGAAATTCTCAGACTTGTCTAATAAAGACTTTGTGTATTAATAAATGGGAAGGAATCACATTTGCCTTTCTCACAGTTCTACCTTGTTAATATGAAGTGGTCTGGTTTTTGTTGCCCAAACTGTATGTCTTCCATTTTGTGTCTCTGTTTGCAGTTGATGAGACATGTTTCCTAGCAGAGTTCTTGTTATTTGTCTATAATAACCTTGTACTTAATACAGATGAATTTTATCCCTTTTGTCTTGCTCCCACTCTCCAGGTATAAGTGCAGTTTCTACTTTGTAATATTACAGCCCTCTCCTGTGTTGCCAATGCCTCCCTACCTCTATCATCAGCACACTCAATCAACATACCATTAAGTTTATGCCAAAGTAATAATTAAAATATTAAGTCATGTATAACAAACGGGAGGAATATTGCTCAAACATGCGTGTCAGAACCACCCCCCCCCCACACAAAAAAAAAAAAAAAAAAAAAAAAAAGTTGAAGTAAGGACCAATGTCTTTACCTGGGGACCTCCAAGGCTATTCTCATCTTCCCTCCCTCCCTCCCTCCCAGCTCTCAACCCTTGCTTTAGTAAATGCTTTCAATAGTCCTTATGCCAAGAGGAAGGAATATTCTCCACTCCATTTAATGGGTGCAAGTTAAGAAGCTGAAAAATCGAGCATTCTACACCTACTTCTTGCGACAGTGCCTAGCAGGGTATAATTGGTATGCTAGTCAGAAGGCTGGCAGAGATCTTGACGTTTCAGGGGAAGCAAGTGATTAGATTACATTATGCATATGAGAGCTTTCTACCACTGTCCTATCTCCCTCCTCCCATTTTTGGAATGTGGATTAAGTATGGATGAATGTAATGATTCCTGAATGTAGATGGACTCATCTCCAGTAACTCTGTCAAACAAAATGAAAAATAGCATAATGAAAAATAGCATATTTTTTAAATGCACTTGAAAATTTTATGAGTTTGTGAATTAAAGGACCTGACTTGTCCGTAGTTTTTGTCCAGCCAGCATACTAGTTGCCATTGTTAAAAGTGAATGAAACATTGGCATAAAATGCCTGCTTTAATATGTATTATGGAAAGTCTGATTTAAAATTATTTGTAATTTTTTTCATCTGAAAACATACTGTGGAGGAACTGAGTTTCTTTGGTGCAACAGATGGTGCCCGGGAAAGGTGATGATAGCTCTCCAACAGAGAACCACATCTGTGAAGCAGAATAATTCCCTTAAACTTAGGGACTCCTGCATGCAAAGGAGGAAAGAATTAACTGGACTGTGATTACAGTAAGACTTTTAATTTAGAAGAAAGTATCGAAACATCCATAGTTTTGTAACTGACACTTAAGCCTGAGCAGGAGAGACAAGAAATGTGCTTAAAATTTGCATGTGATCACTATGTGGAAAAGACTGTATGACATAGCTGCCCATGTTACCAGGAACTGTCTTAGTGACTCAGGAGAAACCTTCCTACATATCTTCGGAGTAACTGCATTGATTTTCAGTGTCCGCTTGTTGACAGCAGTAAGTAAAATATTGATCTGTTGACATCACCAAGGGATCAGCCAAATTTGCCTACTCACATTCTTAACTCAAATTGAAAATAAAATCTATTTGGAGGTTGGTATTGTGGTCTTCTACATCCTTAATGCCTGGCTCTCAGACATGAGCATGTAGCTTATTGGATATGTGTGTTACTGTGTTTAAAGGAAACTTATATTTGCCTTTCAGTAAGAATCAACTCTACTGATAGCACAGATATGTTGTACATTCTACTCGTGGAGATGTCTTGTTTGGAAACACTAAGTACTTGTTATCAGAACTTTTAGCCATTTTAAAATCTCACACCTCCACCCTCAAAATCACATCTGAAAATCCTGTTTTCTCTGTATTGAGTAATGTACATATATATGTTTGTGATATAAATTTAAAATGAACTGGTCATCCTAAATTATTTGAGCCTTTGTAGTATAAGAATGTCTGTTCTGCATCCGATCAATGGTGTGTTTAGGCTAATACCCTGTCTTTATCTGTAGTGAGAAGTACATACCTAAAAAGGAGAGTAATAGCAGGTCAAACATTTAAAGAGAAATGCCCAGCGCAGTCCATCAGCCTTTGGAAATCAGAAGCCAAGGCTGAAACTTTGGCTGCTCCTCGTATCAGAATACTATTGTAGATTCTCTTATCAGAATACTGTTGTAGGTATTGTAGAGAGGGGGTTGATTCACCTTCCCTGGAGGGGTTTAAGGGATAGGTGGTGGAGGAGGTGCTGAGGGACATGGGTTAGTGTTTGATAGGAATGGTTGGACTCGATGATCTGGTGGGTCTCTTCCAACCTGTTTTTTTCTATGATTCTGTGATTAGCAGGCAGTGCTCAGGAATCACAGAGTGCATGTAGTTGGCAGGGACCTCTTAAGATCATCTAAGATCATAACTGGTTTTAAAAATTGTTGTCACCTTTGTGTCGGTCCTCTGAAAAGGCTAAATGGTGTATAAGAGGTTCAAGTTAACCCATTATGTAAGTCTTGTCTGGTGCCTGTAACGTGCTATTGGTCATTTTATATGTTCCTCGCTCTCTTCTGCCTCTTCTCTCTATGTTTTCAGAAGTATCAAGGGTAATTTCCCTGTACTTTCAAGGTAAGGAAAGGTTCTAGCATTGGAAAAACTTCAGTTTGTTCAACATCAGATCTATCACAGGCTTTTCAGTAGACACAAACTCTTTACAGAATTAAAAGTTTCTAAGTACAGTGCATCCACACAGTATTATGGGAATTCTGTGCTGCAGGGTGCAGTGGAGATTGCCTTCAAGGAAGAACTTTTTTTAATTTGGGGAAAAACGGGTAGGAGCTTGCTCTCCTGCCCCTTGGGGCAAAGGCCTGTGAATAGTAGATCTGAGGGAAGAACGAAGAACATGACTGCTGTTTGTGTCTGTGGGATCTCGTCCTACACCTTCCTTTTAGTATACTTTATCGCAGTTTGGGCAAGGTGAAGGCCTTCACTTATTTTACTGTTTTTTATGATTTGACCTCATGATGTTACCTACTTTAAGTCCAGCCAAGGAGAAATATGTATGATTAAAGATAAGCAAAAAATTTTGTGCAGTTAATTCTACATCCTTGTACTGTATTTTTCCTACTGATGAACTGTGCAAGGGACGCAATAGTTTGAAAAGCTGAGGGAAAGAAGTTGAGTTTCTAGCTAACAGACAGATTCGGAAAATTTATTTGGTATTATAGGCATAGATTTTGGTATAGAAATGGTGGATGAAGATTACAAGTTTTGCATCAATTCTGCTGTTTTGTTATGGTGCTGGAAATTATTCAGGTGACAATTCATTTGTATAGCTCATAAAAGCAGTGCATGTGACTAAATAGTTGGAAAAATCTTGTCATTATTGCCATTAGTGAACAGAAAAAAATGTGCCTAAATTACTTTCATTTTGCCCGACTAAGCTATCTAATGAGCGTTTCTATATCTGCTAATCAATAACTTGAATGTTAGCTCCTTGGCTTCTTAGTCCTTTTTGAAAAGCTTCCCTTGTGTCAGTACTCGTCTGTGACCTTACATTACAATATAATTTTTGTTGTAGAAAAAAAACCTTAATGTTGTGTAACTGCTCGGAAGTAAACAGGTAAATTACACTGAAACTAATTGTGTTAGTGTTGCCCCTAAATCCACAGTGGTTGCTGTTGTGATCTCTCTGTATTTGATGTAGATGTCTTGAAAGCATGCATGCACACACACACGCAGGCTTACGCAGGCGTGTCTCAGATGGATGAGAAGGTAACTTGCAAGTTTTTCCACATAACTTTTATGGTTCCTTGTGCTATCAGATGAACAGGAACCATTAGAGAGTGTGCACAGCTGAAAGTTAAATCAATTACAGGTATTCATAAGCCTAATGTAAAACTTATTTTTCATTGGAAATCTTTGCCCCAGCTTGCAACAGTGATGGACAGGATGGAAAGTGGCCTGGTGGGCACTTCTGCCAGCTCCCTCCGTTCCTTTGGGTGGATCCCATCTGGCCCTGTAGACTTGTGTGTGTGTCTAAGTGGTGCAGCAGGTCACTAACCTCGTCCTTCTGGATTATTCCAAATTCTGCTGCCTGTCTCTGTTTTTCAGCTTAGCTGGCTGGGTACTCCAAGATGACTCATTTGGTGCAAGTGCTCTTAAAACTAGCCAGTGGGAGCAGGAGATACAAATTTTTCTTCTGTGCCTGATCAGATGAAGGATTCTGAATGAAGGTTATGTTGTGCTCCTGTGGTTGAGCACAGCAGCCTCTCAGGGACTGTGTGTGCTTCTCCATACCTGAAGTGCTCCAGGCATCAGAACTTTCTGAGACACTGTGAGCACTCCTACTGATGTTGCCGTCTCTTCTCTCTCATAGAGTTGCTCAGAAGACATCCATTCCTCCTTTGCTGGCCCCATGTCTCTTCTCAGACTGTCATACTTCTGCCAACAGCTTTAGTCTATAATCCCTAGTAAATGTCTAGTAGTAGCTATAGATTGCTTGACAATGTCTTATCTTTCTCCAGCTAAATTCTCCTTTTGTGCATCTTATGGTCACTCTTCCAATAACATGACATAGAAGAAAAACACTCCTTTCTTCTCCAGCTGCCACTTCCCTACATTTAAGCTTTTCAAAGAAAATACAGAATTCAGTTATCCCTAATTTTGCCTTTTCCATAACTTCAGTTTTGTTAAAACTTTCTGCTGCTATGAAGCAATAAATTTTAATCTGTTACCTCAGTCATTCAGGAATGAACATTTTTGTTCACTCCAAAAGATGAGTTATTCATATAAAATGAACTGACCTCAAAAATTTGAAGTGGAGACATGAAAATGATACAAGTGTTGTGTAACTCAGAAATTGTTTGCTTATTGTGCCATTTTGGATTTCATGGAGGGCTTTGCCTTGAACTGTGAGTTGTATCAGGATTTGCCCTGCCATATGATTGAAGTGAGATAGTGTTATGCTGCCCTGGTAATGATTTCAGCTTGAACTCCAATGTAAAATACATGTTTTAATTGTACTTCTGTTTGATCTAATTCTTATGTGCCAGACTCTACCAAAGCTGTGTAAACTAATCTTGAAAGACTAACTTGAAGTAGGAAAATTATTAGCTATAATCTTTTGCCTCTGGACTTCATAGGACTGAACTCTGACAGGACTTGAATAACTAACATGATAGTTAGTTGATATTAATTCTACTTCCCACCTTGAGCCCCCCAAGTATGAGCCAAATTTACCACCACAACTGTTATTTTCTGACTTTTAAGTCTGGAAAGTTGTAGATAGGGGAGTTCTCTTTCTTCCCCATGGACAGTGGTCTTCAGGTTCGAGCCCGGTTGCGCCGGCATATCCATCACCAGCCCCCCAGAACCACCACCATGCACATGGGACATCCCAAACCATGGCCAAGACCTGGGTACATCCATTAGTTCACCCCAAGGGATGCTGTGCTGTGCTGGTTGGACTAGAAGATCCGATGGGTCCCTTCCAACCTGGTTGTTCTGTGATTCTGTGATTCTGTGACAGTATGAAACAAAGCTGATTTGTTTAACGTTTTAAATATCTTTAACATAAAATGTAATTTCTTCTATGTGACAAAATGAAATCTTTTATTATAAAACAATTTTTAAAAAATTTGTATTTAAGAAATCTAGCCTGTAATAGCATATGCAGAATTTGATACATAGAAAAAAAATAACATAAAATTGTGCTGTCACATAGCAAGCTTTCCCGAATTTTCCTAAAGTTCAGCTTTGAAAAATGGCTTCAGTCTATTCCTCTTCTTTCTCATCATCAGCCAGCAAAGTAAAATGTTAGTTGGAAAGCTGTCTTCTATTCATTGAAATGATTGCTTGGGTAGGCACAGTTGTTCACATTAAAAGCAGATACTTAAGTGGAATCAGAGTACTTGAAAAACAGACTTTTCTTTTCTGCCTGCTACTCTACAGTAAATCCATTACTCACCACTTCAGCAAGTAAGAACGTTATTGCAGCATCTGCAAGTTTACATGATGATGATGATGATGATGATGATGCTTTCTGTGCATTGCTTCTATCATTCTCTTCCTTCTCTGTAGGGGAATGGTGATTATTTCTGCTATACAACACCATACAATTTTTTGGTTAGCCCAAATAATGATGATTCTGAAAACTATTTGGAGACTTGGCTTGTATCCTTGGCATTTAGAAGTGCAAAGGTACTTACAAGTGAAGATGCACAATAAGGCTACCAGTGATAATTTTAGGGAAAACAAAATGCATATAACAGCTTTACAGTTCCCATTGTTTTGCCTGTGGCAAAGGGAAGGCGCAGAAGTAGCACCCTCCTGGACCCTCTGGCCAGCTGCTTGGATACTTACCATTCACTGAAGCTCTTCCTGTTATTTTGCCACCACAACAGCTGCCTTTTCAGGCTGAAATAAAGCTGTTATCAATGCACCATACATGCTTATGCCTTACACATAAAGTTGCATGAATGAGGCCACAAAAGAAATTGGTTTTGTTTGTAGCAACAGTGGTGGTTTTGAAGTAAACAAATAAACAATGTAGGCCACTAACTGACACCAGATCTTCAGCTTCTCTGTAGTACTGACCATTCACTGAAGGTTTTGAATGTAAAGTAAATCAAAGGAAAAGGTGATTGGCACTAGGATCTGAGAAGTGGATCAAAGTTAGGAGATCCAAAATTTTATCTAGGTTTTTATTTAGTGCCTAGAGGTGCTCCGTTTCTCAAGCTATGTAGACCCCTGCTATTATCAGCAGAAGGAAACAAATAGTAATTCATCTTGCCTGTGTTGCACACCTATTTTATAAATGGATAGGTCACCTGCTGAAAGTGCCTCTGTTAATTGTAGAGGTTGCTTTGGCAGCAGGATTAAACCAAATAGTTTTGCACAGCTAAGATTAAGAGATTTAAGTCTGAAGAAATGGTGCAACACCTTTGCAAGAGCTGCACTATAAACTATTTCCTGCTGAAGTAATTCTGTCTGTCTGTTTCTAGTGCATATGTGAATGAAGTTTTATGCATCCAAAAATACCAACAACGCGAGTCAGGCCAACTACCTGGTTTGTCATTGCAAATGGAGTACCTTTATATGCAATAGAATAAGAGACCTAAATTAGCTACTGGAGTTGAAAATTATGCATTGGCATCAAATTATTGAATAACAGAGTATTAGTAATGTTCTGGATGTAGATTTTTGTGGACTGTCTTGCCACCAGACAGATGGAATTCTGTTTATAGAATGGTGTTGTATCATTTAAATCTGACTGGAAGAGTCTTTTGCTGGATCTGTTTTTAATGAGCTGTTTTGCCCTCTAATTATTTTTAATTAAATACAAGTTTTGTAGGGTTTTTTAAAAATGGATAAATATCTGCAGTAAGGGAGGAAGTGGGAGTGCTACTTCAATAAAGCAGTTAAGTGTGGGTGAAGCTGAACATCTAAGCATTACAGGTGATTACACTTCTGACAGAGTTTCTTAGTAACAAGTTCTGAAAACCGAATTAGAGAAACATAAAAATACTGATGCATCAGATAGAGTGATTTTCAAATAGAACTTTAACCTACCATTTTCTAATGGCACATTTAAAATTAAACATATCTACATCCAGAGAGCACCCTGAAACATAATTGAAACTTGGAAATTTTCCTAGCTTCATATTTGCAAAACTCTTGAATTTAATAATCCGTGTGGAATTCTGAATAGCTGATTTGATAAGGATCAAATATTTTCTTAGCCTTCATGCTCATTTCTACAGCCAAAAAAATGTATTATCTTGAAGTATCTTTCTGTATATCACTAATGGCAGTTTCAGTCCATCATTTTAAATATCTCAGGGAAGGAACTTGCAGAATAAAGTAGACTAGCAGGAGTATAGACACTTATAGAACATGTGCACATAAACACACACACAAGCACCCCTCACCCCCCCTACTATTTCTTTGTAGTTTTTCCATTAACTTTCAAAAAGATGACTGAATTTTCAGAAAAAAAAGTCCCTTTTGCAAAATGTATTCATTTTAGTTGTGACTGGGTATTGGAATCATAGACACTTAGAATGGTTCGGGTTAGAAGGGGTCTTAAAGCCAGTCTGGTTCCAACCTCACTGTAGGGACACCTCCCACTGGATCATGGTGATCCGAGCCCCACCCAGACTGGCCTTGAACACCTCCGGGGATGGAGCAGGCGTGACTTCCCAGGGCAACCCGGGTCAGGGCCCCACCACCCTAATCATGAAGAAATTTACAGAATCATAGAATCGTAGAATAGTTTGGGTTGGAAGGGACCTTAAAGGTCATCCAGTTCCACCCCCCCTGCCCTGGGCAGGAACATGGCCCCACTAGACCAGGCTGCCTGAGGCCCCATCCAACCTGGCCTTGGACACAAAGGGGCAGCCACCGCATCTCTGGGCATCCTGTGCCAGGGCCTCATTACTCTGACGGGGAAGAAGTTCTTCCTTATGTCTAGCCTAAATCTGCCCCTCTCCAGTTTATAGCCATTGTCCCTAGTCCTGTTGCTAGGACTTCTCTCACTGGGTATTCCTTCCTAAAGTCTAATCTGAACCTTACCCCCTCCAATTTAAAGCCATTCCCCCCTTGTATTCTCTCTCCTTGCCCTTGTAGCAAGTCCCTTCCCAGCTTTCTTGTAGATCCTTTTCAGGTACTGGAAGCTGCTCTAAGGGTTTCCCCTTAGCCTTCTCTTCACCAGGCTGAAAAACTCCTACTCTCTGTCTGTCCTCATAGCAGAGGTGCTCCAGCCCTCGGATCATCTTTGGAACCCTCCTCTGGACCTGTTCCAACAGCTCCATATCTTTCTTATGTTGGGGATTCCGGATCTGGACAGACTACTCCAGATGGTTTCTCACGAGAGCAGATTAGAGGGGCAGAATCACCTCCCTCCCTGCTGGTCACGCTTGCTATGGTGCAGCCCAGGACACAGTTGACCTTCTGGGCTGTAAGTGCATATTGCTGGCTCCTGTCGAGCTTCTCGTCAGCCAGCACCCCAAGTCCTTCTCTGCAGGGCAGCTCCCAATCACATCATCTCCCATCATGTACTGAAACCAGGGATTGTCTCAACCCAGTTGTAGGACCTTGCACTTGGCCTTGTTGAACCTCATGAGGTTCTTAACAGCCCCATTTCTTCAGCTTGTCCAGGTCAAGCTGGATGACATCCCATCCTTCTGGTGAAACAACTGCACCACTCAGCTTGGTGTCATCTGTAAACTCGACCTCACTGTCAATACAATTGATGAAGATATTAAACAGCACTGGTCCCAGTATGGATCCCTGAGGGGCACCACTTGTCACAGATAGATCTCCATCTGGACATGAAGCCATTTACTGCTACTCTCTGAATACAACCATCCAACCAATTCCTCGTCCGCCGAACAGCCCACTCACCAGATTTACGTCTCCAATTTAGAGAGAAGAATGTTGTGGGGGACCATGTCAAAGGCTTTACAGAATTCTAGATAGATGACATCCATTTCTTTTTCTGTGTTCACTGGTGTGAGTACTGCATCACAGAAAGCGGTTAGATTGATCAGATAGGACTTGCCTCTGGTGAAGCTGTCTTGTCTGCCTCAAATCACTTCCCTGTCCTCCATGTGCTTTAGCAGAGCTTCTAGGAGAATCTGTTCCATGATCCTCCCTAGAACAGCGGTGAGGCTGACAGGTCAGTAGTTCCCACGGTCACCTTTTCCACCCTTTTTTAAAAATGGGCACAAAGTTACCTTTCTTCCAGTCACCAGGGTCTTCTTCTGACTGCCACGACTATTCAAATACCTTCAAGAGTGGCTTGACCACCACATCATCCAGTTCCCTCAGGAGTCTGGGGTGCACTTATCAGGTCCCATAGACTTATCTACGTTCAGGTTCCTCAAGTAGTCATGAACCTGACTATTCCTTAATTATTCTCTGATTCTGCCCCTCTTCAGGTCTTTCTGTGTTCCCATGTCCCTGCAGCTGTGTTGGCTCCAGCGTGCAGCCAGCATTCATGACCAAAAGAGAGCTGATTGGTTTGTTTTCCAATCTGAACTTTATCCAGGCTGGTAATGTGCCTCACCTCTGGGGAATGATGGGGCTTTTCGTCTCCTTCAGGGAGGTGAAATGAATAATGATAACATACCATGGGAAATGGTACATATACCATTGCAAATCTGGAGACTTCTTTTTTAATTATTGTAAGTACTTGAGGTTTTCAATAACTTTAATTTTCATTGAGGCTACAGTAAATGCACGGGTGCATGGATAAACCTCTTGCAATCTGTTTTGCGGGACAAAAATTTCAGTAATGTTGAGAATGAAAAAATCCTGTGCTCTATTTAGAAAACTTCACAAGGTGGCTTTTAATGAGGTAGCCAGTGGAGAGTTTCTGTGGTCTAGTGATGTTTTACATAGATTGTCAAGGGAAGATACTATCATTGCCTCATTCAGCACCATTCTGTGTGTCTGTGGCTGCATATACCCAAGTGCTTCATATGAATGCATGCATTAAAACACATACATAAACTTTTTGTGCATATAATATTCATTTCTATATATAATACTTACTAATTTCAGTTTCATAGCAAATAATTACTTTGATCAGCCAAGACTGGGACTTTTTCAAGGTCCTTCAGGGTACTTAAAGGCAGTGAAAGTCCTAGTGTAGTTAATTCTCATATTAACAAAAACTGCAGCACCTTGGATGGAGTGGTGGAGGCCAAATCTCTTACGCTGAAGCTGAACCTTGGAAGGTGGCTTGTTGAGAATCTAAGCTGAAAAGCCCGTTTCTTTCAAAACTGAAAGAACTTGTTTACCCAGAAAGCTAATAGGAGCTGTAGCAGCAAAAGTATTGTCAACTTTCTCCCTATCTTTTTTTTTTTTTTTTTCTAAAAATCCATTGGCTAACACTCCTGAAGTGTTAAGAGGACATTCTTGTCATCCAGCATTGAGATATCTTTCTAGCTGTGTTCCTGACCAAAATATTTACCATTTTGCAAGGCTTTATTTTTTCCCCTAACAATTAAAATGTAAACTCTGCTATGTCAAGTGCAAGTTATTTTTGTCTCAACCCAGAAAGTTTCCAGTCTGGTCTCTGTCTGCTTCTTGAGGTTCAATTACCAAAGACTCTTATGAGATCAGCTCTGATTGTTCATTGACAATGTAGTTACATGACCTGGTTTGTGTAAAATACAGTTTCTGAATATTGTGTATTTGTCAGGAAGTGGAAGAAATAAATTTCTTCAGTCTATTGATCTTATCCTTCACCTGGTATGCTAGAAGAATAACTCACATGGTAAAAAAGAGTGAAATAAGTTCTTGATTTATTTTCATGGTAATTACATTAGTTTGAACAGTTCCTTTTCAGTGAAACTGCAACATATGGTCATGTTCTGTGGTAAAATATTGCAAGTCTGATACATCAGGGATGTTTCATGCTATTGTACTTCTAAGGCTGAAAGAGATATTTCATTCTGTAATTAGACACGGTAATCCTCCCTGGAGTACTTCAGGCCTGTAAGGCTGTTTTTTCCTTTCTTAGAGTAGCATGCAGTGTGGTATTTGAGGAAGTGTTCACACAGGGCTTGTAGAGAAACCTGCAAGGTATTTATATGTAGTTCTGAAATGCATAGTCCATTTCTATCTATTGTTTTTTTTTTTTTATGCTGCTGTCTGGATTTCCTCCTAGCATTTGTGCTCCATTGTTGCAAAGAGAACATTTCCAGATATTTCCATATGGTACAGCTTTATATGATTGGTATCTCTGAGGTGGCATTTGCATATACTCAGTTCATTATGACATTGTCTCTTGGCTCTTGAGCACTCGTTTTCTGTGAGTTGCTAACGTCTGTTTATAGATACCTAGAAATAAAAGCTGAAGTGATAAACTGTATCCTCAGACATATCTGTTTGGTTGCACGGTTTTTACAGAAGAAGCAGCATTTGGACCTCATCAAATGGAAAACGTAATTTACTCTATTGGAGCTATGCTATCTGACATCAATTGAAGACTGTGTTTTTTGCCAGTTCACTCACTCCAGTGGGTCAAATTCTTCTGAGCTCTGACTCCTGTGGCTCACCAGGTTGCTTATACAAGAGCTGAAAGTGTGCCAGTGACCACAGCAGAAGCTCTGTTCTTTAAAAACACAAATATCTGCCTTTAGCCTTTCAGCTGTGCCTTACTTTAGACAGGAAGGAAAGACTTTCTTTTTAGTTTTTAGTCTTTTATTTTCTTTTCAGAATGGATTTCTGACACGATTAATAAGTGATGTGCAGAAGTCTTCTTTGGTACCCTTACCAAATGCTTGCATAGAAAGAAGGAGAAGCATCTTGCTGTATGCCTGAAAGCCGAGCAAATCCAGTCTCTAAAGAATGGGGAATAATGGAGGGAACTCCAGAATGCGAGGACCAGCACAAAATGCACTAGCGTACTATGTCTTCTTGTACTTGCAGTAGTTTGCAGAAACTGTTGAGACAAGGGTAAATTTATCTCTAAACACGAAATAACAGAAAATGTGTCAGCTGTCTCTAGATTTGCCAAGATTCACCTTTGAAGAGGGCAAGTGGGTGTAGAAAGACTTGATTGTATGATGTAGCTCCATCTGGAGAACAAAGGTTTAGAAAGATATTTCTGTCTTTAAGTTAGTTGGGGAGGGGTCTTCCTGACTAGTTTCTCTAGTTTGTGAAGATCAGATTTTAATTCCTGTGTGCTTTCTAGTGTACTTACCCAGTTTTGTACTATCTGTGTTAAAAATATGTATTTATATCCTGCTGAATCACTTATGACCTGTCTGTTAATGACCTCTTTTGTTTAGGCAATTAATGAAAACATTGAGCAGCATCAGACACTGCACTGATGACATGCCTGTCTGGCAGAATCACAGAATCATAGACTACCAGGATGGGAGAGACCTTAAGGATCATCTGGTCCAACCTTTCTTGGAAAACCACAGTCTAAACAAGATGTCCAACTGATTTTTACAAAATGTCCAGTGTTGGGGAATCTACCATTTCCCTAGGGAGATCATTCCAGTGGGTGATTGTTGTTATTATGAAAAATTTTCCTCGTGTGTCCAGTCAGTATCTCCCCAGAACTAACTTGTACCTTTTATTCCTTGCCTTTTTGATGTGACTTTTTGTATAAAGGAGTCTCCATCTTCTTTGTGATGACCCTTTAAATACTGGAATGTGGTGATAAGGTCTTCCCTAATCCTTCTTATCTCAAGATGGAACAAACACAGTTCTCTCAGCCTTTCCTCTTACAGCAGGCTTCCCAGTAATTTGATCATCTTTGTGGCCCTTCTCTGGGCCCCCTCCAGCCTAACCATGTCCTTTTTTTGTTTTGCAGAGTGGGACCAAAACCAAACACATTCAGGTGTGGCCTGAATAGTGCCTACTACAGTGGGATAATTACATCTTTATCTCTACTAATTATGCCCTTGTTGATGCAACCTAGCAACCTGTTAGCTCATGGCTTGAATGGCACATGCTTGCCTGTGTAAACCACTGGCTGGATGGTGAATGGACTAAAATCCAGCTGGTGGCCAGTCACATGTGATGTTTCCCAGGGCTCAATGCTGGGTCCAGTTCTGTTCAGTATCTTTAGCAATGATGTGGACAAAGGAATTAAGTGCACCTGCAGATAATAGTAAGTTGGGTGGGAGTGCTGATCTGCTTGAGGGTAGGCAGGTTCTACAGAGGGACCTGGACAGGCTAGATCCATGGGGTGAGGCCAGTTGCATGAGGTTCAACAAGGCCAGTTGCTGGGTCCTGCACTTGGGTCAAAACAACCCTGTGCAGCGCTACCAGCTTGGAGAGGAGTGGCTGGAGAGCTGCCTGGAGGAGAAGGACTCAGGGATGTTCACTGGTAGTCAGTTGAGTATGAGCCAGCAGTGTGCCCAGGTGGCCAAGAGGGCAAATGGTGTCTTGGGTCCCTCACTACAAGAAGCACATTGAGATGCTGGAGTGTTTCCAGAGAAAATCAACAAAGCTGATGGAGGGTTTAGAGCACAAGCCTTATGAGAGGTGGCTGAGGGAGCTGGAGTTCTTTAGTCTGCAGAAAAGGAGACTCGGAGGAGACCTTATCACTCTCCATAGCTACCTATAAGGAGGTTGTAGCAAGGTGGTGGTTGTTCTCTTCTCATTGGTAGTGAGTGACAGGATAAGGGAAGTGACCCAAAGTTTACCCAGGGGTGATTTAGATTGGTTATTAGAAATAATTTCATTACTGAAAGGACTGTGAAGCACTGGAATAGGCCGTGCAGGGAGGTGGTTATGTCACCATCTGCAGATGTTTGAAATATGAGTAAATGTCATATGTGAGGACACGATCTAGTGGTGGACTTAGAAGGACCGGATTGATGGCTGGACTCAATTATCTTAAAGGTCTTTTCCAACCAAAATCATTCTCTGTAGTCTTTTACTTCACAGAGTCATAGAATCACGACTAGGTTGGAAGGGAATCACTGGATTATCAAGTCCAATCATTCCTATCAAGCACTAAACTGTGCCCCTCAGCGCCTCATCCACCGGTCCTTTAAACACCTCCAGGGAAGGTGAATCAACCCCCTCCCTGGGCAGCCTCTTGACACTGCCCAATGACCCTTTCTGTGAAAAACTTCCTCCTAATGTCCAGCCTAAACCTCCCCTGGTGGAGCTTGAGGCCATTCCCTCTCGTCTTGTCCCCTGTCCCTTGGGAGAAGAGCCCAGCTCCCTCCTCTCCACAACCTCCTTTCAGGGAGTTGGAGAGAGCAATGAGGTCTCCTCTCAGCCTCCTCTTCTCCAGGAGGAACACCCCCAGCTCTCTCAGCCGCTCCTCATAGGGCCTGTTCTCCAGCCCCTTCACCAGCTTCGTTGCTCTTCTCTGGACTCACTCTAGAGCCTCAACATCCTTCTTGTGCTGAGGGGACCACAACTGAACAAAGGATTCGAGGAGCAGTCTCACCAGTGTCGAGTCCAGAGGGAGAAGAACCTCCCTGGCCCTGCTGGTCACACCATTTCTGATCCAAGCCAAGATACTATTGACTGCCTTGGCCACCTGGGCCACTGCTGGCTGATGGTCAGTTGCTGTCAACCAACACCCCCAGGTCCCTCTCCTCCTGGCAGTTTCTAGCCAGACTTCTGGTCTGGAACTGCTCAGGGTTGTTGTGCCCCAAGTGCAGGACCTGACATTTGGCCTTGTTAAACTTTATCCCATTGGACTCAGTCCATGGATCCAGACTGTTTAGATCCCTCTGGAGCCTCCCGACCATACTGCAGATCCACACTTCCACCCAGCTCAGTGTCATCTGCAAACTTGCTAAGGGAGCACTCGGTGCTTTCATCCAGGTCGTTGATGAAGACATTGAACAGGGCTGGACCCAGCACTGAGCTCTGGGGACACCATTTGTCACTGGCCTCCAGCTGGAGTTCACTCCATTTCCCACCACTCTCTGGGCCCTCCACACAACCAGTTTTCCACCCAGGAGAGTGTCACCTGTCCGGGCCAGAGGTGACAGTTTCTGTAGCAGAATGTTGGGAGAAACTGTGTCCAAGGCTTTGCTAAAGTCCAGGAAGATCCATCCACAGCCTTTCCCTCATCCAGCAGCTGAGTCACTTTGTTGTAGAAGGTGATCAGGTTAGTTTGACAAGACCTGCCTCTTGTGAACCCATGTTGACTGGGCCTGATCACCCGATTCTCTTGCATGTGCTTCATGACAACTCTCAAGATCACCTGTTCCATGACTTTCCCTGGCACTGAGGTCACACTGACAGGCCTGGAGTCCCCCGGATCCTCTCTGTGACCCTTCTTGGAAATGGGCACAACATCAACTTCCAGTCTAGTGGAACTTGCCTAGTCAGCCAGGGCTGCTGGAAGATGATGGAAGGGGGTTTGGCCAGCACACCCGCCAGCTCCCTCAATACCCTTGGGTGAATCCCGTCTGGCCCCATAGACTTGTGGGTGTCCAGTTGGGCTAGCAAGGCTCTGATCACCTCCTCGATTTTTCCTTGCACAATCTCACTTCCCTCCTGTAGTCCATCCAAGATGCCTGTCCCTTCTTCCCTAGCTCATAGACATTTCTTTTTGATATCTTTCAGTATCTCCCTACTCAACCAAGCTGGTTTTACTCCTGTTGGCTCTCCTTCTGGAACATGGGGATGGCTTTCTCCTGAGCTGCTAGGATCTCCTTTTTGAAGAGCTCCCAGCCCTCATGGGCTCCCTTGCCCTTAGGTACTGTCTCCCATGGGACTTTGCCAACCAGCTGAGTCACCAGTGCCCCACGTCCAGGCTCACTCCTGTCTAGCCTGGTCTCGTCCCCCTCCCCCTTCACATACAGTTTAAAGCTCGGTTAATGAGCTTAGCTAAATTTTTAGTAAGGGCTTTAGCCCCCCTAGGAGACACACACGTCCCATCCTTAGTAAGAAAACCTGGGGGTGCGTGAGCCACCCCATGATCAAAGAATCCAAAGCCCCTCTCCTCACCCTAGGCTTGGAGCCAGGCATTAATCAGTTTCTTCTTTTTGACTCCTTGCTCCTCTGTATTTAGCACTGGAATTGAGCAAAATACTATTTGAACCTCAGAACCCTCCATCATTCTCCCTAGAGCCCTGAAGTCTGTCTTGACGGCTTTGGGCTTTCTGTTCTCTATGTCGTCACTGCCAATTTGAAATACAATCAGAGGATAATAATCCATCTCATGGACCAGGGAAGGAAGTTTTCTAGCTACCTCCTTCACTGATGCCCCTGGTAAGCAGCAGACCTCTCTGGATTGGGTCCGGTCTGCAGGTGGGTCCCTCCGTTCCTTTAAGGAGGGAGTCCCCTACAACAATCACCCTCCTCTCCTTCTTAATGGAGGATGTTTTTATATTTTTCTGAGGATGGTACAGCCTAGGGAAAGATTCTAGGCTGTGGCAGCCACCATCCCCATCCTCAGGGTTGGATTCTACCTGAATCGCCTCATCTTTGTTCACCAGGGAAATCTGTGGTTTTGTTGTCAGTGTGAGGGGAGCAGGTTTCCTTCGTCAGGCAGGAACTTGCTGCCGTTCCCCATGTCTCACTGCCCCAACCTTGCAGTTTACTGGTGGGTGGTGGTCAGACACGCCAGCTCAAGCAGCCTTTGATTTAGTGAGAGGGCTCTGCTCCACTGCTCTGTCTCCCTCTCACATTCCCTGATAGTCCTCAGCCTCTTTCCCTCCTCCCTGAGCTCCTCCACCACAGGATGGAGTTCCTCCGCATGAGCGCAGCTTTCACAAGTGGAGCCAGGCCCAGAGGCACGAGCTGGTGTGGAAGGGGGCACTGCCTGCAGCCCAGTGTCTGGGGAGCTGCATGCACCTACTGAGGCTCTATTCTGTTCTTTAATGTTCTGCTTTTTTTGAATTGTGATTGAGAAAGAGTCAAATTTGCCACATCAATCTTTTATTATACTTCTAGATCCCTGTGCTGCATTGAAACAGTTCAGACTGCAGCTTGTAGCTGTGTTTTCTGTCAACTCTCCTAAGTGCTCTTTGCCTTCAAAACAGCAAATTCAGTATTCAGCTTGTCATTTCTAATAGCTTATGCCCTATGGCTATGTAAGAATTTTCTTAGAATTGTAGAATGTTTTGGGTTGGAAGGGACTTCCCATCCAGTTCCAAACCCTCTGCCATGGGCAGGGACATCTCCCACCAGCCCAGGCTGCTCCAAGCCTCATCCAGCCTGGCCCTGAATCCCTCCAGGGATGGGGCAGACACCACTGCTCTGGGCAACCTGGACCAGGGCCTCCCCACCCTCATCGTGAAGAATTTCTTTCTAATGTCTAATCTGAACTTCCCCTCTTCCAATTTAAAGCCATTTTTTCTGGTGTTTTTTAAAAAAACCATGTTGTATTGTCTAGTGAACAAATGCAAATTATAGATAAAGTGTTTGGGGTTTTTTTTAATTTTGTGTTTTATGTATTTATCTACTCCTTTGAAGCCACATGCTTAATTTCTTTGGTATTGTGTTCAAATCTGAAAACTTGTATATAGTATTATTTCAGCCACTTAGTGTTAAGCATGTTTACACAACAGAGTTTTTACAGTGACTGATCTGAGATTGATTCATATGTTCATCTATATCACTCTTATGGGACACTGAGAACGAGGAAGAAGGTGATTACTATGTCTGAAGGAGGTCAGTGGTACAAATGAGAATAGCCCCGGGGTTTCCTCATTTCTGGTTCTGTTGTTTATTCCCAGTGAGATCCTGCTTCTCTGCCTTTAAGCACTTGGAACTATTGTACACACAAAGTTAGGCTATGGGGAACCAGACTTCTTTTTTAAGAATGCCGTTTTTATTTTTCATTGTAATTTGCTGGTAAAGCAAAGGTTCCTCAAATAGCTGAGGTATGTTGTGAATCTGTGGCTGTTGCTGGGAATGTAGTGTTGAAAGGCTTTTATTTAGTGATGTACCAATCAGTGTATTCTCTTTGAAGCTGGAAAGATGCTGAATGGTTTATAAATTTGGCCCTCTGTACAGCAGAACTGTCAACTACAAAAAAGATAAATATTAGCAAATTGGATTTAGTCAGTGGGCATGACTGATTTTGATAGTAATGTCTAGTGAAGGGTTACTGTAATTTTTTCAGACTGAATAAATGGAGTCTTGATGGACGTAATTGTTCACAAATGGAAGAATAAACGATTCACAAATGTGGACATTTGCCTCCATTCCAGAGAAGTTTGCTAGTAATTATGCTGGATATCTTATTTTCCGGATAGACTAAGGGTACTAGTTGCCATAAAAAGAAATTTAGATTATATAGTGACTATATATAGACATAAAAAAGTAAAACACATTGTCAGTATCTTTTTGCATAGAGTGTGCTGTCAGTTTTCTACAGTCTTAACAGCCATATGTGTCTTTTCCACAAGATATTGGGTGCAGTTATACTTCCTGTCTATATAGGGAGATCACAGAAGTAATATATTTCTTTGAGCCTATTAAGAGAGTAATTCAATAAGCAGCATAGACTAATAATTTTTAATTTCACAGGAAAGAATTCCAGGTCCTCTGAAATGTCAAAAACTCTTAATAATTGATATAAACATTTGTATTTTGTTTCATCTGTGACAGGCTGAAACTCATTCAGATTGGATGTTAGGAAAAAATTCTTCACAGGAAGGGTTATTGGGCACTGGCAGAGGTTGACTATGGAGGCAGTGGAGTCCCCATCCCTGGAGAGATTTAAAAAATGGTAGATGAAGTGCTCAGGGCTGTGTTTCAGTAGTGGACAGGTGCACTTGGACTTGATGATCTCAATGGTCTTTTCCAACCTGGCAATTGTATGATTTTATGGTTCAAGAGTGAAATGATGGTAACATCTACATCTGCTAGCAACAACATGCTTTGGAAGAAAAATCAAAAACCTGTAAAGTCTGAGGAGTTGTAGCGTTAGCAACATAGAAGTTTTTCACTTTATCAGATGCTTCTGAATACTACATTTTTGAATACTTATAAAACTGGCAGTGCTTTACTGATATTTCTAAAAAAATAATTAACTTACACTTGTTTAGCTAGTAAATGTGGCCATTTCAGCGTCTGGGAGTCTTTTTTAAGTAGGCACTTCAATTCAGCTCTGTAGGAGATCTTGTGCGGTTTTTTTAAATGAGACACAAATATACATTCGTTTTACAATAATGATTGTTGTGAGTGCAAATACAGATTTACCACGTATTTGAGAAAATTCTTCAGTAATTTTGATGAAAAAGTTGCTTGTAGAAGTGTAAAATCTTTTAGGTTGGACCTTAGGGGTTAGACATTTAGGGTCTTTTTCAAGGCCTTAACTTATGAATTGCTGTCTCTTTTTTCTTAGAGATTTAGGGGAAGGAAACAATAAAAGAAAAGTTTTACAAAATCAGGAATTGAGAAATACTTTTCTGTTTGGCTATAATGTGATATCTTTTTTTTTTGATTTCTAGTGGTGGAGAATATTCTGGATAATGAAAAGGCTTGCTGTCCTTAAAAGCAATATCCTCCAAAACATGATTTAATTTTTTTGTGAGAGGCTTTTAATTTGTTTTAAGGTGGTGTTTCTGCCCTACAGTGTGAATATAAGACTTATGTTTCTTGAACGTGTAGTACAGCTTTTCCTGAGTCATTCTTCTTCCACAAATATAGAAACAAACTTCACTGCCTGTAATTGAGAGGAAGTTAGTTTTTATTGAGCTTTTTCTACTCTAAATACTGACACAAAAAAAATAGTACTTTTGTAAGAAATCTAGATGAGAGGAAAGATTCTTAACAAAGAAGCCAGAAAAGGAGGGATGTGTTACCTGCAGTTTTTAAAGGATGAGACACTTCTGGAAGAACACTCTGAAATATACGAACCGATGATCCTGAAGTGGTGCCACAGCAGTGAAAGTGCTATGAAATCTATAAAGTTTGCATCTACATTCTGAATTGCTAGCACTAAAATACCATTATGTCATTAGTATCTGAAAGTCAAGGGCAGTTTTCCAATTTCTATCAGTGCTTTACAATAGCTATGTTTTTTCACAGAAATTACTACATGCAGAGAGTGCATGTTGACTTGTTCAATGTAGATTTATCGGTTGACTTATTTCAGGCATTCATATTCTATCAAAAATTAATCCAGCACAAGCTCCTGCTTGTACTCACTTCTAAGAGCTGATTCTCTGTCCTGCGCATAATGGCAAGTGACTACAATATCTATGAACATCCTGAAGTAACTTTCCTTTCTGCAAGACACCACTGAACCCTTTAGTTATAACAACTTTTACCTATAGACAGGAATATCTGTTTATAGGTGGTATGAACCACTTAGGATTGATCTTATAATAAGAGGTTTATTATTAGTTGCATTTTGGAGATCTGAATAACTGTTTAAATCTGTTTTCAAACAGATACTTTATATAGAGAGACCTCACTGTTTAGATTCAGTTGCAGTTTCATAAACTAGTGAGGTAACTTCAGCCTATGTGTGTTAGTCACTTTTTACTCAAGAAATGAACTTCTTTAGTTAGGAATGCAAGTAAATAATGGCAGCAATGACTAGCTGTGAAGGTTGCTTTCTCCTCTTACCTGTTACCTGGTCTGTAGAGGGTGTTGCAATGAATAATTTCAAGGTGCAACTAGTGTCTGTTGTGAGTATCCTGCTGACCTATGTACAAGTGGAGGCTATTAGTAGGACAGCAGTGTCACCTGAGATGACAGAAAGGTATGATATGCAGTGAAAAAAATTTAGGAGTGTTTTTCAACAACACATGAGGTTTTCCGTATTGCTTTATGAAAGCATAGCAACAATAAGTGGAGGTGAGCATTTAAAATGTTTCAGTAAAACAGATAGTGAAGTGAAAGAGGTCATTCATTCAAATTATAAATAAACTTGACAGTCATCATCATGTGGCTGTCCAATTTTGTCAGCGTATAGAACAGACGGTTGTACAATTAAGATTACCTTAAAATTTATCAGGAGCACATATTCTTCAATATATAAATGTTTCTATTGAACCGTGTTTGAAATAAATCTGTCACTTGAAGCTACAAAATTCTCTGCAGTTACAACACTCAGCTCACTGAGGATCTGATTTTAACTATGTGAAGGAGATATATAGTCCTTTCATATTAAAGCACAGGAAAGGGCAAATACAAACATTTTATAAAGTACAGACAGCAAAATAGGTAACTGAGTTAATAAATGTCAAACATCTGCTATCGGAATAAATTTCCTTCTTTGGCCTCTTATACTGAACATATTTTTTATAGCAAGAATTTAAGTGTCCTCAGCTTGTACCTTCTTCTTAATGTCTTGAAATGCTGACTGATGTCCTAAAAATGCATGGAGCAGAGTAACTTCCAGATGGCAAAGGATTAATTAGGTATGTATTTAAAGCCTAAAACTGTACATGTTCATGCTGTCAAAGTTGTCCAAATTTACTTTCAAGGAAATTTTGGGCTTAAGTTGAAAAGGGATGGATCACAGGAAAGGTATTTTTTGGGTTTCATATGTTCCAGTGATACCAAGAGAACATTGTTGAAAATGCATATCTTCTTTTTTTCTGATTAATTTTATAGCTGTCATAGAACTTTTCCTAAATTAGGCTTTGGAGCAGACTGAAAAGCCTTTTTCTTCAAAATGGGTCCTTTTTCTTCCTTCCTTTAAAACCCATTTTATATAGTAGAAGTTTATGTAAGTGTACTTATCTGCTCTAAATTTGCAACAAAAGGAATAGCTTTCAGATTGATCATAGTGGTGAAAATTACTGGTTTGCTGTGAGCCATTACTGTTTACTTAAGGAAATTATGGAGATTTGGGGGATTTAAATGATAAAATAAGCTTATTTTTAAGAGTGAAAGGCTTTGCAGATAGGAGAGTAGTATAAAAATAGAAACCTGCAAGAGGAGAGAACAAAAAGATGCAGCTCTACACTGAAAAGCAATACGGTGAATACCATTGTTGAGTTTGTCCAGAGATAAAAATTCTTTTGATATTTTGTTGAGTCCCAGATTAAATCTCCTGGTTTTTATAAAAGAGATTCTGTTTCTGCTCCTTATAATAGTGCTTGATTAGTAATAGTGATTCTTCAGTCTGAAATGAGGACTCAACTTGTGAAGGGACTTGAGAACTGAAGTTAATGGTATTAGGCTCATAACTAAAAGTAAGAATTGGTTTAAAAGCTGTAATTGGCCAGGGGCACAAGAACTATGAGGATTTTCAGATGTGAGCTCACTTTCCTTCTGTTCAGCATTTTGTGGCAAAGGAAACACATAAAGATCTGCCATGCTTTGTCAAAGTCCATAAAACAAACATAATTTCCCAAGTCAGCACCTGGATATACGTTAAGTAAAATGCTTCTTTGTAAGGTAAGTGGCCACAGTTGTCTGCTGTATATTAAATTTTAGTCTGTAAGGTGCTGTAGTGATTAGTAAAATGTAGTGAATAAAGGCTGTAACAGCACGATACATCATAGGTGTTTGCATTTTACTGAAGGCAGATGCAGCTCACATGACTTGTGCACAACTCCTACAGAGCACAGTGCCACTGAAGCAGTTGCTGATATAGTCATCTGATCAGACAGTGAAGTTGGTTGATTCCAGGCCTCAGCTGTGGGAAAAGACACTACCACGTAACCTAAAGCACACTTTCTTTCAGAAGTGAATTATTTTAAATTTATAAGCATCTTTGCATGGATATCTTATAAGTAAGATATGTCATCTGGAGCTTTTCACCACAACTTGCAATTTTGCTGACTTGAAATTTAACTGTTTGTTTCTGTGCAGTATTTTTTTCTTAAGAAGAAAGACCATGTCAGTGATTTATGAACTCAAATCCAAGATCTTTAAACAGGCAGGAAAATTAAAAAGCAAGAGTAAGTGCAGATGTGTCTTCTGTCAGTACCTGATGGAGCAGCAGTTATTTTAGAAAGCTGCGTGGAGGAAGGGTGGAGGCTGAGCAGTGGTAGAAGTCCAGAAAATGTGTGATCTGAAACACAGCAGCATTTATATACCTGTCATTCAGAAACCTTGTAAAACTAACAGATTTGGATATGGGATCAAAACCAACTGGTGAAGTTGCCTACATTTTTCTTTTAATAAGAGTAAGATGTGTTGATAAGTCTTTCCTAACAGAAGTTATGCAAAATCACTTCTAGAGTTTTCAGAAGTAAGACTCGTCTCTGTAAAAAGGATGTCAGCAAATTGTATTTGAAGCAAAAGATGAGGTTGGTCTTAGTTATTTCTACAGCACTGTGTGCTTTTGTACCTGCATATATACATTTAAGTGGCAGATCTGGAGCAGATGTGTTCTCCAGATGCATTTCTTTTCCTTGTTAAGGAAAGGTGGCAGTGCAAGGCAGAAGAACTCCGAATCAGAAAACTGTAAATAGTTCGTTAACCTTTTTGAGTAAATAACTGTAGTTGAATTTAAATAATATTTTGATCAGGCTTATTACAGAATTGCTGCTCTAATAATTTCAACTACGATCTGCATGGCTGCTTATGGCAGAAGAATTTGGTGGGAGTTGGAGATTATAAGTAGTAGGAGGAAAGGAGGAAGAGCTAAGAATTACAGTTGTATTCTATGTGCTTGCTTTTAATTAAGAGAGCAATTTTTCTACAGTTTGCTCCAGGTAAGTAGTATAATGGCATATCAGAGTGCTTTTTTCCCCTGTCACTCTAGAAACATTTGAAGTGTATATGCTGACCTGCTCCATAAATTGTAAGCAGTTTTCTTTATCCATCCCTTTGTCACACTGGTGAGTGGCAAAAATGTCAACCATAAACAATCCTTCTTTTCCCTTCAATAGAACGGAAGTCCTTTCTACCTCTGTCTCCCCCTTTCCAGCCTGAGAAAGCTGGTTCAAAAGTTAAATTTCTGTATGTCATGCAGCATTTGGAGGAGTCCCATCTCATTACATCTAATCGAAAAGACAGGTTTGAACATTTTGAAAGAACCTCCTCTAGCTATATGTCTGCATTTGCTAAGCTTGCACTTAATTTCTCCTGCATGAAAAAATTGATTGTCCACTTTTTTTTTTTTTGATATATCCAAGTTTGCAGCCAGCCATCTGTGGTTGAAATCCTCCCACTTCTGAAGCTGCTGCAAGTTCCTTCTTTGTTTATACTGGAAGATGTGCATGATCCCACTCATCTTGCTTTACTGTTGGTAATGTTGCTATTAACAAATATCTCCTTGATGAAATTCAAATAGTTAATGCAGTAAGCCACAATTGATTACTCATTTCCTTTGGTTAATGTTTTGAGAATTAGAAGATTCTTCATGATGTTGTCAAAAGCACAATTGGTTGCAGAATACTGATTGTTTTCTTAACTTTTCTTACCTACCTGCTTTTAATTTCAACATTTATAGATTTAGTACAGGCTGAAGCCAGAAAGGATCCTTAGATGATCTAATGCTTCCTCCCACCTAATCTAGACTATTAGATGTTGTGGTGGTACTCAGATTTTGAGACCTGTACTGAAGGCAGACCTTATTTTCTATCAGAAGAATCTCATATTCCCTGAAATAGACTAGCAAAACTCAGTTTATAGTATATGCTTATATAACATGCTTACTTGTTCCAGATGTCACTGGTTCACTAGTTTACCAGTTTCACATGTATCTAAAATGTGAGAATCATAGATGATATCAAATTCTCTCCTGGCTTTCTCTAAGTCCTTGCTGACATTAAATAAATGCAGAGCATGACATTACTGAATAAATGCAAAAGCTGGTTAAGAAATTATTTCTTAATTAAAAGGTGTTTTAAATGCATACTTATTACTTCAACATACTGTCCTGATGAAAACTCAGTTTAATTTTAGAAAGGTTTGTGAAATCCCACATATTTCTTAATAAATAAATGATTCAACATTTGCACTTAGAACAAATCATGGTAATGTACAAATTCAGTAGTTTTGCTTTTTGTGGAAATAATTGACAAAGAATTTCTAGCTACCTAGAAAAGACATTTGTCATATAAATAATACTTGTTTTTCTTGTGTTCCGTGTGCAAGTGCAAAACTACTGATCTGTATGTATATCACAAATGGAACAGTCCCCACAGGAGAGAAAAAAACCCTCAACAAACCAACAAAATTGGGCACAAAACTATGCAAGCCTGTAAATAAAATTCCTGGGATGATCACTTTGCAGGTGAGATGATCAGATTTTTTGTTTTTAAGCAGATGGATTCCGTGGAGTAGCATGACAAATAGAGAAAAGTGACCATATGATTTTCTCTGGCTTTGATAACTTGAAATAAAGTTTTGAGTTACAAAGTTTTGTGTAGTCTGAAGTTTACCTCTGAATTTGTAAAAACAAGTCAGGCTCAAAGCTCAGAGGTTGGGACTTTCATTTGTTGTGGTGAAACAAGGGAGCTTAGATGGGCTTTGGAAGAATACAGCAATGTTTGCAAAGCTGTGAGCTTTCCTTGGAGGAATAGGTGGGAAGATGGTCTCTGAGTCAGAAATTGTTTGTTTACTTTCTGCTTTTCTGAAAAAAAACATACAATGCCCAAAGAAGGGGGAAGAATTTCTGTGATGTTTAGTTTCTCTGCCTGTAGCAGAACTGAAGCTGGAGTGGGGAGCTAGTTGGAACACTCCTGAGTATTGTAAGACCTACCGGACTACTGACATAAAGGTTGAAAGATGAAGAGTCAGAGCTTGGATAGGAACAAAAATCTGAAAAAGCAGGGAGGAAGACACTATTTTGAGAGATTTTTAGTGGAACAAAGATGAAGTTTCTGGAAAGTATGAAAACACAAGAATATTGGGAAATGAGGCATCACAGTAATCTCTTAGTTTAATAACTTGATCTATTTTCATATATCCTACTACATCAAAAGAACAGAACAGATGACTGTCGTTTATAGATCCCACTGTTTTTGTGGTTGGTTTGGAGGGTTATGAAAAAGCTAACAACAGGTGACCTCCGAAGCTCCAGACCCCTTCGCCTCTGGATCCAGCAGCTGTTTTGTTAGCTGGAAAGCAAAGTAATAATCATGGCTTAGAATAATTGTTTAGAATAATGTTTAGTTTTTTATTTAAGCATACTTTCTTATTAGGTGCTCTGCTGAACAGAAAGACAAAAAGAAAAATCAACGTTACTGCTTTTTGGAAGAACAGATGGACCCTGTTATATACATTAATGTTGATCCATTAATTTAACTGGGGAACCACTTAACCTCAAAAGTGTGCCCAGAAGGTGATGAAAGAAATCTAATGTTTTATGTAGAGGAGTATAATAGCTAAGACCTGTCTGATCACAGACAGTCCTCCAAAAGATCCTCACAATCTGTTCTCCATTGTTATATAGGGGTTCCATGAGAATGGTCTTTTACTTTTCTCTAAACTTAATTTTTGAAATATTGGAAGAGACCCATGGGATCATTGAGTCCAACCATTCCTATCAGACACTAAACCATGTCCCTCAACATACCAGTTTGTAAAGCTGATAGGAATAGAAATGGTAGGAAATGCGTTCGCTGTTTTGCGTTCCTTCTGATATTGTTGATTTTAGCATTAGAATGTATGAAAACAAATAATCTGTGTCACAGCCTTTGAAAAGACCCTCAGGACAGTAAGTGCTGATACAAGGAGGGAACAATCAACCACCTCTGAAGTTCATTGCAAAAATGCAGCTTGGAGTGTATTTTGAGAAAAATCTGAAAGAGGGAATGGCAACTGAGGAAGATTATGTGCAATTCTCAGCTGTGCAATTTTTCCTTTTAACTTCACACACCATCTTGTATCTTAAATCTGAGGTCAGCTTGAGTGGGCTTGAGGTTAGAGACAAATTTTTCACATGTTCTTAATCGTTAAGCAGAATATAACAATGTGTTCTTACATAAACGTTAGCAATGTGAGATATCTTTGGACTTCTTTGTCCACTGGTCTCTCCATTTTCACTTCAAGCTATATTTTCAGAGCACTGAAATGAGATCTGCTTTCTTTCTCTAGTGCTTATTTGATTGCAAACTTTGCTAATGTTCAGTTTCATCTGACAGCAGAAAAGTATTTTCCAGCTTCCAGATCAAACAGACTGGGCAGTACAGAATTAAAAGCACCTTGTCTACAGAAAAGTATTTTTACATGTCAAACTAAGTCCTGCTTTGCCTCTTCCTAGCAGTAAAAGTGTGAACATCATGGTAGAGGTGTGAAATCCTTCAAGCATCCATAATATAAACAGTTAAGTGCTTTTTGCTTTTACAAATGCAGATGATGCAGAGAGGAAATCTCAAAGTGTTGACAGAGAAATTAAATTTTCAAAGTTGTTTATATCATTTGAAAACATTTACGGCAGTTATGTGGCAGAATCTTTGTGATCTGAATTTTTGTATATTGGGATATGAGCAAAAAAATTTATTGGCCAGCTTAGGCAGATGTCAAGAGAGTAAAAGAGTTTGATTGTTATTGTTTGGATTTATTCCATTAATACTAGTGGAGGAAACATGCAGATGCTCCTACTGGACTTTCTGCGACTCGGAAGTTGAGGTGAATTCTATTCTTTTTAAGTACTATTTACATCTGGGAGATCTTGCATGTGCTTTTCCTCTGAATTTTTTTTTTTTTCTTGCAGACTGACAGCTTGCAGTGTCAGTTGCTCTGCTCTTGATTATTAACACCTATCTATACATACAAATAATTTTCATTATTTCCATTTTAGGATATTTATGGTTTCTTCTGACCTCTCTTCTGAGACTTACCAACTGCTAAGTCGGCACAGCTGTGTGTGATGCCAGCACATGTATTTACATAACCCTGAAAGAAAATCAGGAGTAGTACTGGTTTCCATTACAATCCAAAGTAGATCTTATTTGTTTGTTTCCTCAGTGTTTTTAATTGTTACTCTTTATAACTATCTCTCTGTGTGCACATCTATAATAGATGAATAAGGATAAAACGATAAAATGTCAACTGTCTTTTCAGACAGCCTCACTGGATAAAAATAGCCTTGAGGGAAGCCTAAGTTAAAACCACATGCTGTTAGTAGGAAGTATCATCCCCTGCCATTCTTTTTTTTTTTTTTGTGGCTACTTGATGACATCGTTTCTGTAAAAGTTATGTTTTTTGAAAAATGAACTTGAATTTTGAGCTTTTTTTCCCCTTGACAATTTGGCACATTGTTGGGTATTGTTTTGTTTTTTCTATTTCTTTTTTTTCCGTGTAGGCTGCCATTGCAGTTCAGATCCTTGTGACTGTTCACAGCTATTGAAACGGCAAAACATGGTAATTGAACCCATGGCTCCCTGTATTGCCTGGTTTTCTCCTGCATAAAACTATGAAATTTTCCTATGAATAAATCTCTTTTTCTAAGTACTGAATTGTAGTTATGTAATCTGATGCAGTGTAGGTTGATACCTGATAGATTAGCATGTACAATGAGTTCATGTGATGCTAATCCTGTCCAGGACCATGTTCTTTGAGTGGCGGCTAAGCAGAATCTGTCTGATTGCCAAAATATGTATTAACTTTCCGTTATATATTTGTTTCATGTCATGTTAGAAGATGTAGGGTGAAAATGTATTGTTAAATCTACCTGATGAAAAAATACAGATAGATTTTTGTGAAAGGAAAAATAGAAAGAGGCTTTGAACTTTTAAAAGTGGGAGGTTGATGTGAACTTGTGGAATACTGGTGTGCAAAATACACCAAAGGATTTAGCATTTAAAAAAATTAGTTATTAATTATATTTTTTCTGTATACTGTCCTTAATTACTTATGGATGTACAATCACAAGTTGTCCATCTTCTTTGTAAAACATATTTTGAGTGGCTTAAAGCTTTATAGGTTGACTGGAAAGTAGTTATCTCAGATAACTGGCTAAGTGATATCTGTGCTGTTACTTTTATCTTCTTAATTAAATCCCGCTGAGCTCTGGGAGTTTGTGAAAGTGCTCTTCAGCTGCTGCTTTTGGTTGCATATTCTGCTTTTTCAGTGTGTTGAATTCCTTGAGAGCTAACTTCAACAGAAAACATTAAATATATTAAAAATTAGGGTTGATCAACAAAAACTTTAGCTTAGGTGAAAGTACTTAAATTTATGGACTTCAATGAAGTGATAGCTGAGCCTGTGGCTTCAAAATGCCATGTTCTTACTTGTGCGTCCCTAGTGAAAAAATTAACTCTTAATAAAAATTAATCTCAAAACCTTACACAGTGTAACCTTTCTTTTTTTTTTTTCTTCTGTATTTCTCAAGACAATTCACATCAAACAAAAGTTTAAGAAATTGGCAGTTTTTCACTACTCTGTGTATTATTGGAAATTAATTAGAGAAGGGTGCATCCTATCTGAGAGGCTACCTGATTTCCTTCTTATTGTGTTAGAGGGTTTTGGTAAGAAACCTTACTGAACTTCATTTTTGATAATGATAGTTAGCTGGACTTGACTTTACTAGAAACAAAATTAAACGGGAAAGAGGCTGTGAAATTGAAAGATTTATGTAAAAAGTCGATTAATTGCTTCAAACAGTTTCATAAAAGTTAATCCCTCCAAATCAGGAGTGATGATGCTATGTCACAGAAGCTGTCTAGGGACTTTTTCTTTAAAACTCATTATGAGTCAAGAGCTTTTCTTAGCAGATCTGCAAGTTAGAAAATTATAAGAAAATACTGAGGAACCAGAGGAAAAATTTTGTAATATGACTCTGCTTGCATCCAGAAAATATTGAGTCCTTTGAAACATAATGATTCTACTGAGAAAAATACAGCAGATGAGAGTTTCATCAAGAATAAGAATATAGTGGGTTGTACAACTGCAGAGTAGCTGAAGGTCGCAGGGGCCCCTGAAGGTCACCTAGTCCGACTCCTGCTATAAGTGATTCCCTCTGAGCCGCCTTTTTAATGTGCTCGGCGGTCCCAGCTCTCTCAGCCTCTCTCTGTATGTCAGATGGCCCAACCCCTAGATCATCTTAAGGGCTGGATGAAATTATTTTCTGTGATGGATTCACACCAGGAAGTTCATGTCTTTTGATTGAACCCCAGAACTGGATCCAGCATTTCAGATGTATGTGACCACTGCTGAAAAGAGAGTGTGTTAACCCCACCGTTGATCTGCTGTCAGTGCTCTTACTAATGCAGCTCAGCATCCCTGGCCCCTCCTGCCCACAGCTTTCCTTCCTAAAGCCTTGCTAGACTTCTGAGCTCCCCTAGCAGTATCGTTACCATGTGGGGTTTTGTTTGTTTGTTTTAAGTTGTGTTTATTTCTCGCTAGTATTTGAAGCAGTTTCCCTGCATTTAAACAAATTTACTGAACATGTGACTGAATCAGAATTATTTACTTTGTTCCATGTTACAGGTGATAGTTTTCTTGGGCAAGATATGTTGTCTGAGGAGGAGAGATAAGCCTGTCTGGGCAATACTAATTTGTAAAAATATGTTCTTTAAAGAATTTTAAAACTTTAAAAATTTAGTTTGTAAGATGGGAAAAAGACTTAAACATTGAACTGGTGAATTAAACCAATCCTTATCTCTTTTTCAGAAGAGTGAGGTCAAAGAATCTTAATTGCTGGTTGTTATGGATTCAGGCAATCAGTTAAGACTAATTTGAGTGATCCATAATGGCAAGATAATGTGATTATTACTGTTTGTTTTCTTTCCACTGGCTGTGCCATATGTATATGTAAATTCATAGAGAAGTTTTGTCCAAACTAAAGTTGTCTGGTATAGCCACAGCTTTTAGTTAGTTGTGTAAGTGCACATTATGTGTTACAGACTGAAAAACTGATTTGAAATCAAGCAGGAATGCTGGGGGTGATCGAAACTATATAACACACATATATATAACTAATATAACAATGCTGCTTTCATTAATTTCTTAAAAGGCTGTTGTGCCATCCTTGTACATTTTATTTTCATGGTTATCATGAGGATTTCAGTAAGTAGCAAAAGTGTACGCTCTACCAAAATATTTCTGTAGCCTTTTTCACACATCAGTTTAATAATGAAAATTTATTAAAAGAGTAATGGTTCCTAAGAGAAAGTGGCTTGGAAAGGACAAGTCTGGTAAAAATCCTATGCTTTTCCCCTTGAAGTGTTATGTGGAGACAGCTGAAGAGTTGACTCAAATCTGTGAAGTCAGTTGCAGAAAAGAATTAGATGGCTGGGAAAATAATCCCATATCTATTCAAGTAACAAGGGTTTACCCACAAGCAGAGTGCTGAAAACAAATTTTAGTGGTAGTAGTTATTATTTGATTCAATACTTGGTGAAATGGTGTGTGCATTGAAGGCATTTTAAAGAATTCAGATGTTTTTCTTCTAATCTAGCTCAGGGAGGAAGGTGTGTTGCTCAAGCAGAAAGATTTGTTTTGTAGCAGGTGTGGGATAACTAGAGTTAAGAAAGTGGAATGGACTGATTGTCAGAAAAAAACACAAGTCATCCCCCTTTCCCAGAAAGTGTTTGCATGGAATTTAGGTGGTGTAAGAAGAACATACACCACAAATTACATTGTATATACTTTTAAATTCTTACCTTTGATTAACTGTAAGTTGTAATAAGTGGTTGAGGAAGAGGTGGATCAATTTCCAAGGGTTCTGTGCAACAGGTTGCAAATTTCCATTAGTACCTCAACAAACTGTTGTATACATTCTAATCTGTTCTTCTAAAACCAGATTAGGTTTATCTAGATCTAGGTCATGATGTTTAACAAGCAACAATTTTCTGTCTTGCTTTAGAAATTGTGGGTTTTTGCTCTTTATCATCTGATTAGTGTGTTGTGTTAACCTGGAGTGAACAAAGTCTCAGGAATCTATTCAAATGTCTTGCTGATAAGGCTTGTCCAGTAAATTTCAGCAGTTGCTTGTGTTCCCAATTAGCAGTAATCACAGATATCTTAGAAGACAGACTAGCAGTAAGTGGTTACTCCAAACTAATATGGAAGATAGAAGTGTGATATTGCAATATTGTGCTTAAAGCTAGATTTGTGAGGGTTTTTTTTCTTCTTTTTCATGAGTTTTGGGTACTTAGTGTATTCCCCTGAGTTCATT
>JAUMJK010000496.1:0-47912 GCA_033558105.1 Coccyzus lansbergi | reverse complement strand
GGGGCGCGGCGGGGCACTACAACTCCCAGAGTCTCCCCGCGCGCTCGGCGGGGCTCGCCGGGCGCCGTGAGTCAGTGCCCAGTAAACATTGGCGTGAGCCGCGCCGGCTCCGCCATGGTGGCGGCACCGTGAGGGCGGCGGGGCGGGCCGGGAGCGGGGGCGAGGGGCCGGCGCCATGGACGAGCTCAAGCACCAGGTGATGATCAACCAGTTCGTGCTGGCGGCCGGCTGCGCCGCCGACCAGGCCAAGCAGCTGCTGCAGGCGGCGCACTGGCAGTTCGAGGTGAGGCCGCCGCTCCGCCGGTGGGGCTGGGGACGCCACCTGCCCCCACCCGGGCCCTGGGGCGCGGTCCCCGCCCGCCTCCAGGCACCCTGGGCCGCATGCGGGACCGTGTCGCGCGAGGCTTCCCTCCCATCCATCCGAACACCCCAGTCTGGACCCTCCCGCGTGGCCGTGGGATGCAGATTGCTGCTCCGGGACCGAGCCTCATGCTCCTTCTCTTCCCCCTCGACCGGTTCCAGCTGTAGGATGCAAATCCACACCCCAGAATCAAGCCCCACGCTCCTTTTCTTCCCCTCTCCCCCGACCTGTTCCAGCTGTAGGGTGCAAATCCCCTCCCCAGAACCGAGCCCCACGCTCCTTCTCTTCCTCCCCCAACCCCTTCCAGCTGTAGGGTGCAAATCCCCACCCCAGAACCGAGCCCCATGCTCCTTTTCTTCCCCTCTCCCCCAACCTGTTCCAGCTGTAGGGTGCAAATCCCTTCCCCAGAACCGAGCCCCACACACCTTCTCTTCTGCCCCAACGCCTTCTAGCTGTAGGGTGCAAATTCCCACCCCAGAACCCAGCCCCACACTCCTTCCCTTCCCCATCCTGACCCAGAACCCCTATGTGGCCGTGGGGTGCAATCCCCCACCTCAGGACTGAGCCCCACGCTCCTTCTCTCCCTTCCACCCACTCTTGTCTGGGCCCTCCACCTACTCGGAGCAGTAAACTCCTCTGTGGCCCTTATGGTACAAATGCCCCCCCCCACACACCCTCCAAGAGCGAGGCCCACGTTTCTTCCTTCTCTGTCACGGTTCAGACCCGAGTGGTTGTGGAGTGCAAAATCCCCTCCCCAGGACCGAGACCCATGGTACTTCCTTGCCACCCACTCCTGCACCCCAGCCTGGAACCCCCCACTTGGCTATGGAGTGAAAGCCCCCACCCCAGCCTTCCCCATGTCCCAGCCTCCGAGTCACACGGAGGCAGCAGTGGGAGAGGAGATGTTATAGGACAAAGCTTTTCTAGCTTCGAACGCCTTTTCCTCTCGCTTACAGGCAGGACACTCCGTGATATCGCGTGTTGCGGTGGATTGTGACCTGCAAGGCAGCCTCTCTGGGTGCTCTGCTCCTGCAGAGATCCCTGGAGCTAACGCATGTGAAGCAAAGCAGGGAGCGCAGCGGCTGTAGTGAACAAAGCTCTTTCTAAATAGGAATTTTTTCCTAGTCTAGAGCTGATGGATTTGACACTAATGGCACCTTTGTAATGGAAGTGTCTGTTTTGTGATGCAGGAGGAGGTCTGAGTCAGGCTGGAGAGTGGAGGGTTGTGTTCATGCTAGGGAACCTTTCGCTTAGCTCCCAACACAACCTGAGTGCAAGCGCACTGGCAGGGCTTGTACCTTAGTTGGGGCTTGGATTGGATACGGAAGCAGGTCACCGTATGCAGCCGCAGGATTCCCAGTGGCTAAATCAAAGGCCGAGAGGGATTCAAAGCCAACGGTGTGTGGTGGGTGTGTAGGGCCGTGCAGAAAACCGAGGTGACGTTCCCCTCTGCTGTGCCCGTTGGACGCCACGGCCGCTTCCGGGAGCGCCGTCGGCAGTGGATACGCTGCGTGTGTAACATCCTCTGGGTTTTGTTTACTAATACAGTTTGACCGTGGCCCTTTGGGACGGGTGGGATCCGCTTCCACCACCTACGCGCCTGTCACGGAAGAGCCGAGAACAGATGACAAAAGTTTTAACTTCTCTTTCCGAAGGCTTTTTTTTTTTTTTTTTTTGCAGAACTTTGCCACCGGTTGGTGAGTTGCACAAGCACAAACGGCTGCCTGCAGCCGGCTTGGCACTCACGTGACCCAGAGGAAGCTCGGCTGTAAACAAAGGCGCTGCAAGGAGCGGTTACCATGTTCCCACTCACTTTTGGTGCAACGGTCAGATTGTTCCCTTTGCAAAATGGCCGCTGGGCATGGCTTCTTCAGTGTCTCCTGACTCCAGCGTGCTCTCTCCTCATGCCTAGGATGCTCTGGGGCTTTTGGTAGTCCGGTGCAGAGCCCAGCTGCTGACCTGCATCTGCAGCGAGTATAAATTGGTAGTTGGGGCAAGTTTGGTGGTGATTTATACTGCCTCCTAGTCTCCTTGGATTCAAAGCGTTGCCCCAGGGGTGTGGTATGGAGCAATCCCAAGGGTGTCGCTCCTGTCTGTAAGATCAGTGTGGGGAGAGGTGTTCCCACCAGCTGGCCTGGAGACAAGCCAGCAGAAGCTGGGCTCTCCCAGCTCTGTGTCCATCCTGGTGTCCAACGGCTCAGCTCAGGACCATTCCTACATGGGCCGTGCTCGTCACAGCCTGGCAGGGAGCAGGAGCTGTTGGATCACTGTCAGGAGCGCCCTCCTGCCAGTGGAGGGCAGCTTTAGCTGGTGGGATGTCGATTTTTTGGGACCATTTTCCTGACCTTGGGTTGTTTGGGGCTGGTGGGGCTGTAGAGAGGGTTTGCTGTGTGTGGTGTCCTGCCAACTGGTAGACCTGGAGTTTGTCCGCAGGGAAGGACAGGGGGACAGGACAAGAGGGAATGGCCTCAAGCTCCGCCAGGGGAGATTTAGGCTGGAGATTAGGAGGAGGTTTTTCATGCAGAGGGTCATTGGGCATTGGAATAGTCTGCCCAGGGAGGTGGTTGATTCACCTTCCGTGGAAGTGTTTAAGGCACGGGTGGATGAGGTCTTGAGGGACTTGGTTTAGTGTTAGATAGGAATGGTTGGACTAGAAGATCCGATGGGTCCCTTCCAATCTGGTTGTTCTATGATTCTATGAATCTAATCCAGGACAGTGAGCAGGGCAGGAGGTCAGGAAAGCCGTGGGGATACAGCTGCCTTCGATGCTGGTCAGAGCCTGTATTGAACTCGGGGGGTTGACAGAGGAGCTGTTTATTTTGCACCTCCTCCATCCCCAGAGAGAGGAGCAGCTCGTGGGTAGCACATGAATCGCCTCTCCCACTCTCCCTGGCTCCGCTCCTGTTCCGTAGGGACCCAGAGCAGGCTTTGTCACAGCACGCCCAGCGGAGTTTGCAGCTCTCGCATCACCGTGAGCTCTGCTGTGCTTCCAGGGGCAGCCTCAGTGGGTGCCAGCAGGAGTGGCTGTGCCAGCCCAGCCCTCCAGCAGCTGGAGCAGGGCCGTGGCTGAGCCAGGGAGGTGTGCAGGCTGGAGAAAGCCACTTGAAGCATCTGGGTGAAGATTGGCGCTCAGTCTTGGAGGCCGCAGGTGCCGGCTTTTTGGGAGAAGCCAGGGAAGGCAGCAGGTACCTCCAGTGTGCCTGGAACCCAGGCTGCCGTGATGGATTCCCAAGTGGAAGAGTATTAATTGACTTTGTCATGTGCTAATCACCCCTGGAGCTGGCTGGGAGGGATAAGACATCAGCTTTATTAAAAAAACACACCCATTCTTTCCTTTTTCCTGGTGCCAAGTGTGTTTCTGCTCAGTGTAGTGAGGCGGTGCACAGGGAACAAGAGGAGGTGCAGGGACTTGGCTCTGCCTGCTGTATCCACAGTTGGATTTCCGCTTCCTCTTCTGATTGATAGATGTTGTATTCAGCCCCTATCCAGCCCCTTTCCGTTGTGGCTCAAGGGAAGGGTGCCCCAGGGCTACTCTAGCTACTCCTTGGTGCTGGTTTTACATGCCCTGCGCTGGCAGTGGCTGCAACTCACGCATGTAGCAGCAATGGGCAAGGGATTGCGCCGCACCCAGGATCTCGTCCGAGCAGCTGCGGAGGGCTGGGTCTCCTGCTCCTCTGGGCTGAGTTTGTTCTGCTCAGCACCTGGATCTCCTTGTGTTCCCCTCCCCACTCAGCCCCTGCAGCCACCGTCCTGCCTCAAACTGGTCACCACTGTGTCATCTGCCTCCTGCAAAGTTCTTGGGTTTGCATCCTGTGGGGAATGCAGTCCCGGGGCAGGGCTGAGCTGCAGCTCGGGCTCCTTCTCAAGCAGAGGAGCCTTAGCGGGCTTCGTTGTCACACCAGTTGCCCCTGGCATTTGTGGCTCTGACTGGAGACCAGGCAGTATCAGCAGCTTTGGTTCCATGTGCAACCCCGGCCCCCCTTGCTGAGGGAATGGGGGTGTGGGCCTCTTGCAGGCCTGGGTTTGAGCTGCTGCAGGTCCTGGCTCATCCTGGGAGGTGGCAGTTGGTCTCTGCAGCTGGAGGGATGTGGGTGGTGGGCAGCAGGGTTGCTTCTGCCATGCTTGGGAAGGGGCAGATGGAGGGGTAGGAGGTGCAGTGTTTTAGGCAGAGCGACCTGTGACAGTGGGGTGCTTGCTTCACCTGGGTTACAGGTTTTATGCCAGCGCTAGCATGGATCTGTGGGGACCTTCTCTGTCCCTGTGTGCTGACGGCACAGTCGAGGCCACTTGCAAAACAGGAGCACAGAGCATATTTAATCAGCTTATGGCATCTCCACACCTCTGCTTGTGTTTCCCGTTTGCTGTTTCCCCCCTTTCTTATCACGATCCTTTCAGTCAGAGCAGTAGGACCTGTGGGTGTTGGCATTGGACCTCACCCAGGACGAAGGGTAGCGTGATTGATCCGCAGACGTGTGCTGACCTGTTCTGAGCTAGTCTTGGGGACTGCAGACCCCTCATCCCACTCTGTGGCTGTTGCTAAAATCCAGAGGGTCCTGCCTATGGCCACAACCTGTCTGGGGCCAGGGCTTGGGTGCTGTGTTATTAAACACTGCTGCAGAAACACAGCTCTGGCAGGGAAGAACCTTGCCAGACTCAGGATCTGGGAGCTGCTGGCTCTACAGCAGGAATTGCTACCCCCACCCCAGTCAGGATGATTTTGTGTGCAGCCATTCAGATAGTCCTGTAACAAATGGAAACTGGATTATTGGAGGTGGTTGACTCGCCTTCCCTGGAGGCGTTTAAGGTGCGGGTGGATGAGGTGCTGAGGGACATGATTTAGTGTTTGATAGGAATGATTTGACTCGATCCGGTGGGTCTCTTCCAACCTGATGATTCTATGACCAGGAAGCCATAAACCCTGGGTCCAGTTCCACAGCGATGCCAGCACAGCCCCCTCACCATCCCAGGGCCTGCCAGCTTGAGTGTTTTGGAGCAGAATAGTTTTCCATCAGATCACTGAGCTGACTTCTTCATCCTGAGTGTGATGGGAGTGTGTGGCTGTGGGCAGCAGGACAAGGTGTGGGGGAGTGGTGGGACTGCACCTGCTGCAGTCACACAGGGCTTAGTGCAACCTGCCTCTGCTTTTTCCAGGCTTTTTTTTTTGTTTTTTTTGTTTTAGCAGCTTGGGTAACTCTAATCACTGGCTTGCAGGAAGGGAGCAAAGTCTGGGATGGGGTGTTTAGCCTGGAGAAGAGGAGGCTGAGAGGAGACCTCATTGTTCTCTCCAACTACCTGAAAGGAGATTGTAGAGAGGAGGGAGCTGGGCTCTTCTCCTAAGTGACAGGGGACAGGACAAGAGGGAATGGCCTCAAGCTGCGCCAGGGGAGGGTCAGGCTGGACATTCGGAAAAAATATTTCACAGAAAGGGTCACTGGGCAGTGTCAGAGGCTGCCCAGGGAGGTGGTTGAGTTCACCTTCCCTCGAGGTGTTTAAGGGGCAAGTGAGCGAGGTCCTGAGGGACATTCTTTAGTATTTGATAGGAACGGTTGGACTCGATGATCCTGTGGGTCTCTTCCAACCTGGTTGTTTTATGCTTCTGTGATTGTACGTCTCGCACCCCAGCATGTAGAGCTGTGAGCTGGCTGCTGTGGGGAGAGAGGGGAGCTTCTCCTCCAACCAGAATGGAACCCAACCCAGTTCTCTAACATTTATCGCGTCTGATCTGCAACTGAATCAAAATATCATGCCCTAGTCCTAACTCAGCTAAAGTCTGGCGCAGGACAGGAGTCTGTTTCTTCTTCACCAGTCCTGAATCAGCCTGATCCCCAGGGGTTTTGTTGCCTCCAAGACCCAGGCTGGTGTTGGCTCTCCTGGCCACCCCAGCATTTCCTTCCCTGCAACCCCCATTGACGTAGTTACTAGATTATTAATGGTCTGAACTGGAAGCTAAGCAAAACTATGCCTGTGCTAACTGTACCCACCTGTGACAGAGCTGGAAATGCTCTGCTACGCAGGGTGGGCTGGTTGCGGTGCCAGTTCTGGGGAACTCCCAGCACGAATACGGTGACTGCGATCTTGTCCTGTTAAGGACATGCATCTAACCGGTTCCTGCTGGGCTTCCCCTGCTGGGTTTGGAGTTGGTTTCCCTCCTCTCCCCCTGCACGCAGTGGTTACGGACCATTGCTGTGAGTTATGAAATGCCTGCTGGGTTCTGCTCCAGCAGTGGCTGCTTCTGAGCCACGAGCACAGTGATCCCAAAAATCCCTTCCTATCTTGCTGCAGGCACGGATCCCTGTGTGGGGATGTGGGAGCAGCTGTGTGCAGCACTTTCCTGTGCAGACAAGGTGCTGCAGGCACGATCCAGCCCTCCAGAGCCTGTGTTGGATCATCTTGGGGTCTTGGGAAGCGCTGCCCTCATGTGCAGGACGAGGTGGGTGCCTGGTCTGTGTGCTGGTGGTAACGTATGTTCCTTTTTTTCTTTCCCAGACTGCTCTCAGTGCTTTTTTCCAAGAAACAAACATCCCCTACAGTCACCACCATCAGATGGTAAGTGCTTTCCGACCCCTCCAGCACTCTCCTGGGACACAGCACCGGCTGGTGGGCGCTTTGGGCTGTTGCTCCACAGCTCCAGCAGTGCAGGCAGGGAGGTCTGGCTTGGTGCTGTCAAGCTTCCTGTGAGAAAGGTTTTCCTGGAGAGCAGCTGGAGTGGCGCAGCCTGCCCTAGGCAAGTCCAGGAGCGCCCTCAGAACCCTGCAGAGGGATTGGGGCAACAAATCGGAGAGGGATGGTCCGACAGACCATGGCAAATGGTCCAGATCGGCCCCCACATGGCAGAGAGCGCCCAGGGAAGGCCTGGAGCACCAGACTATCGTAGATCTAAGCCGCCTACTGTCCCCAGACTCGGTCCCTTTAACTCTGATGCGCCAGGAGCCTGTAATCCTCCTGGGCAGATGTGCCTTAGGGATTTGCTGGCTGCCGTGGCCTCATTTGACTCTCTGGGACAATTGGGGATTTGGAGCGTGCAGGAAGCGTGCACACCGAGTGCCTGGCAGGGTCAGAGTGTGCCTGGTCTCCATGGGGTGGGCGCTGAGCCTGAGCCTTGTGCCTGCTGAGCCATTAAGCTGCACACACAGAGTGGCACCAGCAGGAGCCGGAGGAGAGGGGTCCCTGACTTGGCTCACTGACAGGAGCTCTCGCCGTAGCATTATAGAATTATAGAATAGTTTGAGTTGGAAGGGACCTTAAAGATCATCTAGTTCCAACCCCCCTGCCATGGGCAGGGACACCTCCCACCAGACCAAGCTGCCCAGAGCCCCATCCAACCTGGCCTATTAAATCTCCAGCATTACTTCAGAGCCTTAAATAACTGTGGATTAATAACTTAATAATTAATTAAATAACTTAAATAAATGTGGATGTCGCTGCTTGGTAAATTCCAACACATCTGGTTATCACCACTGAGATTTGCCAATAAAGAGGGGGGTGTTAGGCCTCATTTTTCCCAGAACAAAGTGAGCATGACTGCTTGCGTAAAGGAGGTTGGAGAGACCGATACTTTGCAGATTTCAGTCTTCCTCTCCCCCCCACCTCTACTGAGCTCAACCACCTTTTTTCACTTACTTAGTATGACCACAAATATTTAACCACGGTGTCTTAGCTTAATCTAACCACACTGGGGACCATGGTAAAGACAAGCAAGTTGGGAAGGGAAAAGCTGCAGTAAAACAGGGAAACTTCGAGGCTCTGTTTGGTGAGCCGAGCACTTTGAGACACTTAGACTCGCCCCTCACATTGCGACCAGTTATGGACAGAATTCTTGAAGACCAGAATTTCACTGACAAGTGGTAGGAGATGGTTGGACTCAATGATCTAGTGGGTCTCTTCCAGCCTGGTTGTTCTGTGATTCTGTGAACTGCTGCTTGCAGGCAGCACTTTCACAGAACGCGACTCCAGCAGCTCCGTGTGCTGCAGTGCTGGGGGCAGAGGGTCTTGTGCTGGGCTGTGGTAGGAGGCAGAAGCTGGAGACCCCCAACGCTCCTGATCCCGTGTCTCCTTCCCGCAGATGTGCACTCCTGCCAACACGCCGGCCACGCCGCCCAACTTCCCTGATGCCCTCACCATGTTCTCCCGCCTCAAGGCCTCCGAGAGCTTCAACAGCAGCAGCCCCGTGGCCTCCATGGCAACTTCTCCACCACCTCCGGCCCCGCCGCTGCCCCAGCATGGGGCTTTCAACCCTGCTTGGCCCGCGGCTTCGCCTCCCGGCCAGCAGCAGAGCATGTGGACTCCGGCCCCGCCGGCACAGCCCGCGGGCTGGCCAGCCGCCGTCTCCCAGCAGGCCACGGCAGAACAGAAGGCCAACGTGACCATGGAGGCAGAGAGATGAGCCCACGGTGGAGAGCAAACGCGGCGGGGACCCCTACGGATAAATATATATGTATATTTTTCCCCCCTCCCCAAAGAGGAGAGGAACTTTGCTGCCAGGGCATCTGGCAGCTGCCGAGACACACGAGTAAATAGCTGCCTTGCATGGGTTTGGTTTGAAGTAGTTTTTACTTGTCCTCGAGCTGAAGGGAGCTCCCCAGAGACAACAGGAGGCTGCGTGGGACATGGGACCGGTGCTGGCCTCTGCCTGGGACCCTACCGCTGCCGGGCTATCTGGGAGGGAGCACCCCCTCCTCTCCTGGGACACCGGAGTTTGCATGCAAGTGACATTTACAGAGGAAGTCCCTTCTTCACAGTCCCCTGGGCCACCCCGCCAAGCAGGGTGGGTGGTGCCTGTGTCTTTCCACCCCGTCCCCTATCCCTCACCCCCTCTCAACCAGCTTTGGGGCAGAAATCTCACACGGCTTGTTTTTATTTTTTTTTTTTTTTTTTATTTTATTTTTTTTTTTGTAAGTTGGTGGGTAGAGAGCAAGGACTGTTCCTGCTCGGCCACAGCCTCTACCCCAAGTGAGCTTGCTGGTGAGCAGGGCTAGGGGCTGCCGACTCCTGGCAAGGTGCCTCACTGGTGCTGGGCCAGGATGGGGAACTTGGGGTGGCCCAGCGGGGCCAGCACAGCCTCCCCTCACCCTCCTGAAACGGGGTTTGCTCCAGGGCTGTTTGCATGACACAGTGTAACCCTAGAGACTGGCATCATTTTTAACCCCTCTGTTCTTTTCTCCCGGCGGCTGGAAGTCTCTCCGGATGCGCCGCAGCCGCTTGCAATACACGCTCTTCTGCTTTGAACCTAGTGTCTTTGTTTCGTTTGCAGCAGTGGTGGGATGCAAGGAAGGGTGGCCTGGCCACGGAGTGCTGCAGGATCTCCTCTCCTAGCGGCTCCGTGTGCGCTGTGCCTCCGAGCTGGGGCTGCCTGCATCTCCACTGGGATGCTTGCTGCTCCAAACACCCTGTCCCAGCAGTGTGGTGACTGCCAGCTGCCCCACCACAGTGGCTGTGGCAGTTAGACTCCACAAGGAGCAGGGGCAGGCTCATAGCACCCGCTCTGTGACACTTGCAGGTCCTGGCTGTCTTCCAGAGGGACCCGGACAGGCTGGAGAAGTGGTTTTGTGAGAACCTTGTAAGGTTCAAAAGGCCAAGTGCAAGGTGCTACTCCTGTGTCAGGGCAATCCCCAATGTCAGTACAGGATAGGGGATGATGTGATTGAGAGTGGCCCTGCAGAGAAGGACTTGGGGTGCTGGTCGATGAGAAGATTCATATGAACAGGCAATGTGTGTTCGCAGCCCCAAAGGCCAACCGCGTCCTGGGCTGCATCAAAAGCAGTGTGGCCAGCAGGGCAAGGGAAGTGAGTCTGCCCCTTTATTCCTCTCTTGGGAGACCTCATCTGGAGTATTGAGTCCAGTTCTGGAATCCTCTGCATAAGAAGGAGACGAAGCGGTTGGAACGGGCCCAGAGGAGGCTAGAAGGATGATCAGAGTGCTGGAGCAGCTCCTGTGTGGGGACGGGCTGAGAGAGTTGGGCTTGTTCAGTGTCCGAGGAAATCTTACAGCTACCTTCCAGTACCTGAAGGGGCTACAAGAAAGCTGGGGAGTGACTGTTTACAAAGGCTTGGAGTGATAGGACAAGTGGCAATGGTGTAAACTGGAGAGGGACAGATTTAGGCTCGACTTAGGGAGGAATTTCTTCACCATGAGAGTGGGGAGGTACTGAACAGGCTACCCAGGGAAGCTGTGGCTGCCCCATCCCTGGAGGTGTTCAAGGCCAGGTTGGATGGGGCTTGGAGCCCCTGATCCAGTGGGAGGTGTCCCTGCCTACGGTTGAGGGGTGGAACTAGGTGATCCTTAAGGTCCCTTCCAACCCAAACTGTTCTTTGATGCTATGATCCCTGTGACCTGGCTCAAATCCACTCTTCACCGCATGATGGGGACCATGTCCCTCAGAGGACGCCATCCCTGCCAAGCCCTCCTCCCATGAGGCCACATCCCTGCATGCTTGCACTCACCAATCAATAATTAATGTCATTCTCTTCTTTCTGTTGCTGAAATAAACACTGTAGGAGTGATGGTGTCACCCAGGCTGCCTCCTCTACAGAGGGAGCAAGGATTGCAGCTGCTGCTGGCCCTCGGAAGCCTCCCAGTGCAGGCTTGTGCTGGAGCTGGGTGGCTCAATCCTGCAGAGACAACAGCAGAGGGAGCATCTTTATGGCCTCTGTTAACCTGCTCCAGTGAGTGACTTCAGGACAGCGTGGCGGCCACCCCAGCAGTCCCCAGACCTGGACATGGCAAGGTTTGCAGACACCAAACCTGCCCTGGCAGTGGGTTGCAGACCCCAGCCCCAGCCTGGTGGGGGTGCAGACTCATGCTGGAAAATATACAGACCCCTGACTCGCACTGGCATGAGGTGCAGACCCCAGACCTGCACTGGGAGGGGTTGCGGACCCCAGACTCAAGTCACAGGGGGTGCCAACCCCAAAAGTGCACTGGCAGGTGTGCTGACCCCAGCCCTGGACTTGACAGGGTTTGCAGACCCAAGCCCCACCCTGGTGGGGGTGCAGACTCATGATGGAAGATGTACAGACCCCAGATTAACACTGGAGGGACTTGCAGACCCCAGACCCAACCTGCTGGGGGGGTGCAGACCCCAGCCCCACACTGACAGGGTGAACAGACCCCAAACCTGCACTTGACAGGGTTTGCAGCCCCAAGCCCTAGCTGGTACCGGTGCCTCCATCCCTGTGGGCCCTGCAACTGGACTCTGAGCCCAGGGGAGGCCAGGGGAGCCCCTCCATCAGTGCTGGTTTGGAAAAGAGGAATGGAGATAGTGCCCCATTGATTCTTTGGGGGCAGCACTGGTCCAGGTGGAGCGGAGAGGAGCTCATAGCATATGCTGCAAGCTGTGCATCCCCAGGAAAAGAGGTAGGGATTGATGGGGAATGTGGGGCTGGGCTCGGGGTGGTCCTCAGCACTGCCCACCCAGAAAAAAATGCCCCAGAGGGCAAAAAAATGCTGCAAGGTGCTCCTCAGAACTCCCACAGCTCAAGCTTGATGCCCTCCACAGCCCAGGGAAGGGCTAGATGTGAGGAAATTTCATTGTCTGGAAAGTGAGGTGGTGTGCTTCGCGGAGAGAAGGTTTTCCAGTGTAAGGCAAGAGCTCGCACCCTGCTGAGGTCATGCCAAGCCTGGCAAGAGGACGGCTGGGAGCTGCCAGCAGGACACAGCTGAGAGGAGAGAAAATGCCATCGGAGGAGGCCTGGGCACAGGGGTGGGTGTGTTTCCCATCATCCCTGCATGAGAGAGAAGCGCTCAGGCTGGAGCTGCCTGCTCAACCGTCAGGAACAATGAGCCCATCTGAGAGGAGCTGAAACTAGCTTGGATCTTGCAAGGACGGACAGGGAGGTGATTAGTGTCATCCAGAATGGCTTCACCAGGGGCAAATCCTGTCTTACCAGCCTAGCTGCTTCCTATGAGGCAGGAACTACAGCAGGGGACAAGGGGAACCCCATGGAGATGGTCGATCTGGACTTCTGTAAAGCCCTTAACATGGGCACACACAACATCCTTCTCTCTACAGTGGAGGGATGTGGACTTGATGGGTGGACTCTTTGTTGGATAAGAAATTGGTTTGGTGGTTGTTATATTCAGAGAGTAGTAGTCAACGGCTCAAAGTCCAGATGGAGATCTCTGACAAGCTGTGTCCCTCAGGGGTCTGTAGTGGGACCAGTGCTGCTTAATAGCTTCATCAATGGTATTGACAGTGCCATCAAATGTACCCTCAGCAAGGTTGCAGATGACACCAAGCTGAGTGGTGCAGTTGCCACACCAGGATGGGATGTCATCCAGAGAGACCTGGGCAGGCTGGAGAAGTGGGGCTGTGAGAACCTTGTAAGGTTCAAAAGGCCAAGTGCAAGGTGCTACTCCTGGGTCAGGGCAATCCCCAATGTGGGTACAGGATGGGGGGCGATGTGATTGAGAGTGTCCCTGCAGAGAAGGACTTGGGGTGCTGGTCAATGAGGAGCTTGACATGAGCCATCAGTGTGTGCTCACAGCCCAGAAGGCAATTGCATCCTGGGCTGTATCAAAAGCAGTGTGGCCACCAGGGCAAGGAAAGTGATTCTGCCCCTTTATTCCTCTCTTGTGAGACCTCATCTGGATTATTGTGTCCAGTTCTGGAGTCCTCAACATAAGGATATGAAACTGTTTGAATGGGCCCAGAGGAGACTACAAGGATGATCCGAGGGCTGGAGCACCTCCCATCCAAGGACAGGCTGAGAGAGTTGGGCTTGTTCAGCCTGGAGAAGAGAAGGCTCCGAGAAAACCATATAGTGACTTTCCAGTACCTGAAGGGGCTCAAAGAAAGCTGGGGAGTGACTGTTTACAAAGGCTTGGAGTGATAGGACAAAGGGCAATAGGTATAAACTGGAGAGGGACAGATTTAGGCTAGACATACGGAGGAATTTCTTCACCATGAGAGTGGGGAGGCCCTGGAACGTGTTTCCCAGGGAAGTTGTTGCTGCCCCATCCCTGGAGGTGTTCAAGGCCAGGTTGGATGGCTCTTGGAGCCCTGATCCAGTGGGAGGTGTCCCTGCCCATGGCATGGGGGGTCGAACTGGATGGGCTTTAAAATCCCTTCCAATCCAAACTATTCTATGATTCTATGATTCTATGATCTCCTGTTTCTGGAAAGTGTTCGCCCACCCTCTCAGCCTGTGTGCTGTTGGGATGCTGATAGACGCAAATAAAAACAAAGCTCAGCATGTAAAGGGTTTTGTGTCCTTCCAGTCGCTTTAAGGCTGGTGCTGGGAAGCACAACCACCTTCCCCTGATTCAGCCAAAGCTAAATTTGCCTCCTGTGAGCAGAGAGAGGCAGACTTGGCTGCTTTTTATGGCAGCACCATGTGTTTGCAGAGCCTTTAAAAATAAGGAGTGGCTTATATGTTCTGGATTGACTTGTTCCTGTCTTGAAGACCTGGAACAACTGCTGTCCATATTTTTCCTCCTTCCTTTTTGGGTTGTTTTGTTGTAGTTTCTTTTCCCCGAATGACCATGACTCAGCCCTTCCCTGCAGCTCCCCGAGTTTCCTGGTTTCTAAATAGACTACTCTTGGGACAGTGGCTCCTGACAGATAGGAACAAAGGGACTGTTGTGTTGCTCTGCGTTTTTTTCTCCTCCAGCCTGTTTTAATGCTCTGCTTTCTTATGATATTTTTTTTTTCCTTCTTCCCAAATTATTCAATCACCCTAAAACGCTGGACATCATTTGAAGCACCTTCTTGCCCTTGTTCCAAAGAAACCCTCTCAGACGTGACCCAAGCTGTGATCCTCGCACAGCACCAGCTTTTCTGCTGCAGGGTGGTGGTGACACTCTTACGAGCCGGGAGGGATGGACTGGTACAGCTGTCTCTATTGTAAAGCTAATAAACCCCTTGTTTCAACCCATCTGATTCACAGAATAGTTAGGGTTAAAGGGACCTTAAAGCCCATCCAGTTCCAACCCCTTGGATTAGGAAGAAATTCTTCACGATGAGGGTGGGGAGGCACTGGAACAGTTTTCTCAGAGAAGCTGTGGCTGCCCCATCCCTGGAGGGGGGTTCAAGGGCAGGTTGGATGGGGCTTGGAGCCCCTCATCCAGTGGGAGGTGTCCCTGCCCATGGCAGGGGTGGAATTGAATGAGTTTAAGGTTCCTTCCAACCCAACCCATTCCATAGAATCATCATAGAATCATAGAACAACCAGGTTGGAAGGGACCCATCAGATCATTGAGTCGAACCATTCCTATCAAACACTAAACCAAGTCCCTCAGGACCTCATCCACCCGTCCCTTAAACACCCCCAGGGAAGGGGAATCAACCACCTCCCTGGGCAGCCTATTCCAATGCCCAATGACCCTTTCAGTGAAAAACCTCCTCCTAATCTCCAGCCTAAATCTCCCCTGGTGGAGCTTGAGTCCATTCCCTCTTGTCCTGTCCCCTGTCATTTGGGAGAAGAGGCCAGCTCCCTCCTCTCCACAACCTCCGCTCAGGGAGTTGTAGAGAGTAATGAGGTCTCCTCTCAGCCTCCTCTTCTCTAGGCTAAACAATGACAAAAAGCTTTCTGATTGCTTCTGTAGTTATTGGCCCCATGGATGGTGGAGGCTGGAGATCTGGAGGATGTTCTCTCTGAAATGCTTCATAACACGGTCAAGCGTCTTCTTCACACAGAGGGCATTGAGATTTCTTCTGAAGTTCATTCCTACGTAATGTGGGCTGGGGAAGGTCGCCTTCCCAAGGCAGGTAGGACGGGGCCAGGAGTACCTGCTGCCACTCTCACTGCACTGATACTCGGTGGGAAGTGAATGTGGTGCCTGATACTAATCCATCTGAGCAATGAAACTGGTGAAGGGGCTGGAGAACAGGCCTGATGAGGAATGGCTGAGAGAGCTGGGAGTGTTTAGCCTGGAGAAGAGGAGGCTGAGGGGAGACCTCATTGCTCTCTACAACTCCCTGAAAGGAGGTTGTGGAGAGGAGGGCGCTGGGCTTTTCTCCCAAGGGACAGGGCAAGAAGGAATGGCCTCAAACTCCACCAGGGGAGGTTTAGATAGAACATTAGAAAAAAAATTTTCAGGGAAAGGGTCACTGGGCACTGTCAGAGGCTGCCCAGGGAGGGGGTTGAGTACCTTCCCTGGAGGTGTTTAAGGAATGAGGTGCTAAGGGACATGGTTTAGTGATTGATGGGAATGGTTGGACTCTATGATCTCGTCCAACCCCGTGATTCTATGATTCTATGATCTCTGCTGGTTTTTATTTCTATGAAGAGCACAGCTTGTTCTGTCAAGACACAGTTGTATGCGAGGGGAAAGTGGCCTGATCTGTTGTGTATTTCGCCTTGAAAACACAGTTGGCTTTTTAAGGAGGCCAGAGGCACTCTGGGTTTTCTCAAAATCTTTGGTTACCATGAGAAATTTCTCAGACCAAAGCACCAGAGGACTGAAAACACAAGGGTAGCAGTGTTCCTCCTTAGCTTCCCTCCACGGTTTTGGATATGCTGTGTCGTTGTTAAGCCAACCAAGATAAAAGCTTTTCTGTGTGAAGGGGTTTTGAGAACATTCGCTGCCAGATTAAATTAGCCTTTCTGGGAATAAATTAGTTGTTGTGATGTAGGCAGCCCTGCTCGCTGTGGCTTTAAATCCACGTGTGCAAGTGCCCACAGCGGATAACTTAAATGATAGATGCAATCGCTGCATTCAGGGAAGTGCTGTTGCCTTGAGATTAGATTCCTGGCTGCTGCTGAATGAGAATCAGCCCATTGTGGTTTGTTGATTTGATTTTACCTGATTAAGCGGCAGGGAAGCCTTTTAAGACAAAGAAAGGAAACTCTGGGGTTCGGCGCAGCTTCGCTTTGGGGGAAAATCATAGACTCAAGGCAGCGCTGTACCCCTGCTGCTGTGATTCTCCGACCTTCTGAGGTCCTTGGGGGTCCTTATCACCCCAGAGATGGCAGAAGGGGAGCGCTGGAGCTTTGCACTGGAGGGAAGTCTGCAGGGTGGAGAAGGCAGTCGCCATGCGATTTCACAGAATCACAGAACAACCAGGTTGGAAGGGACCTATCGGATCTTCTAGTCCAACCATTCCTGTCAAACACTAAACCAAGTCCCTCAAGACCTCATCCACCCGTCCCTTAAACACCTCCAGGGAAGGTGAACCAACCACCTCCCTGGGCAGCCTATTCCAATGCCCAATGACCCTTTCTGTGAAAAACTTCCTCCTCATCTCCAGCCTAAATCTCCCCTGGCGGAGCTTGAGGCCATTCCCTCTTGTCCTGTCCCCTGTCCCTTGGGAGAAGAGCCCAGCTCCCTCCTCTCTACAACCTCCTTTCAGGTAGTTGTAGAGAGTAATGAGGTCTCCTCTCAGCCTCCTCTTCTCCAGGATAAACACCCCCAGCTCTCTCAGCCGCTCCTCATAGGGCCTGTTCTCCAGCCCCTTCACCAGCTTCGTTGCTCTTCTCTGGACTTGCTCCAGAGCCTCAACATCCTTCTTGTGCTGAGGGGCTCAGAACTGAACATAGTTCAAAAAAACCTGATGTATTCAAAATAATTTCATTGTGTCGTGAAATTGGTGAGGGAATTCCAAATGGACTCTTGGGGGGCTGGTTAATTCTGAAAAGCAGATAAGTCTCCACAAAAGTGCTGATCCTCTGTGACTCCAGCCTCCTCCTCCCTTGGAGCTTGCAGTGTTATTTAATGGAAGCCACACGCTGGTCAGTTGGATTTAGCAGTGATGTAACTGTGTTAATTGGCTTTCTTTCAAAAAGTTCTATAGAACGGGGGAGCAATGAAAAAAAAAACCAAGGTGCATAAAGGAATAAAGTATTTTTAGTGTAGTTTTGGGAAGGAAATCTATAAAATTGGGCAGCCTGACCTAGTGAGAGGTGTCCGTGCCCATCACAGAAGGTTGGAACTGGATGACCTTTAAGGCCCCTTCCAACCCAAACTATTCTATGATTCTATGAAAATCCTGAGTGATGCTGTGGGATGCTGTGTGTGCTTATCCTATGTTCACCTGCTCTGTGCAGAAGCAGAGAGATGCCACTGGGTGAGCAGAAGACTGTGACAGCAGGAGGTGCCGCTCCCTGTAGGAAACTGGAGAGCAGAACTTGGAATTTGGTGTTGTTAGAACACTAGGATTGGAGTAGGACTTGGGTTTTGTTGCTCGGGATTATTGTACATTGTATTATTCAGCTTATTGTCCTGCACTTGGGGCACAACAACTCTATGCAGAGCTACAGACTAGGAGAAGTCTGTCTAGAAAGCTGCCTGGAGGAGAAGGACCTGGGGGTGTTGATTGACAGCAACTGAACATGAACCAGCAGTGGCCCAGGTGGGCAAGAAGGCCAATGGTATCTTGACTTGGATCAGAAATAGTGTGACCAGCAGGTCCAGGGAGGTTCTTCTCCCTCTGGACTCGGCACTGGTGAGACTACTCCTCGAATCCTGTGTCCATTTGTGGGCCCCTCACCACAAGAAGGATGTTGAGGCTCTGGAGTGAGTCCAGAGAAGAGCAACGAAGCTGGTGAAGGGGCTGGAGAACAGGCCTTCTGAGGAATGTCTGAGAGAGCTGGGGGTGTTTATCCTGGAGAAGAGGAGGTTGAGGGGAGACCTCATTGCTCTCTCCAACTCCCTGAGTGGAGGTTGTGGAGAGGAGGGAGCTGGGCTCTTCTCCCAAGTGACAGGGGACAGGACAAGAGGGAATGGCCTCAAGCTCCACCAGGGGAAATTTAGGCTAGAGATTAGGAGGGAATTTTTCATGGAAAAAGTCACTGGGCAGTGTCAGAGGCTGCCCAGGGAGGGGGTTGATTCACCTTCCCTGGAGGTGTTTAAGGGACGGGTAGACGACGTGCTGAGGGACATGGTTTAGTGTTTGATAGGAATGGTTGGACTCAATAATCCAATGGGTCTCTTCCAACCTGGTGATTCTATGATTATTAACTAGATATGAAATAGGTGATGTGATGCAGTATTTACCCTCTCATGTGACAAACTACAGGCTCCAGGCAGCTTCCCATGGTGTAAGCCTGAGCTGATTGTCAACTGCAGGGCAAGCCTCATGGATAAGCTTTCAGGTTCCCCAGAGGTCTGGCTTGCAGCACCTTCTTTTTCTCCCCTGAGCCTCCCTGGAGTGGATTGCTAAGGAGCAGAGGAGCTCAAGTTTGGTTTTAATGTTTCTTCTAAATGGTATTTTTGTGCCTGTCTTCAAGGCCAGGTTGGATGGGACCTTGGGCAGCCTGGTTTGGTGGGAGGTGTCCCTGCCCATTGCAGTAGGGTTGGAACTGGATGGGCTTTAAGGTCCCTTCCAACCCAAACTATTCTATGATTCTATGAGGGCAGGTCCCCAGCCCATAACATCTGAGCAGAGTGCACCTCCTGCTCAGGACAGAGTGTTTTGCAGGACCAGCCTGGCTGCAGTATGCTCTGTGTTCGGAAAGCTGACTTTTTAGGGGCTGAGTTCAGCAGCTCCAGCGATCCAGGAGCTCTGTGCACCCCTGAGCCTTCCCCGATGCTCCTAAATGTGTAATGGCTGGGGTTTGCTTTTGAGGTGCAGGGTAACAACCTCTCTTCCCTGGCAGCTGACAGGCTCTTGGCTCTGTTTGGATGGCACGATGAGCTCTGCAGACGCGTGATGCTTTCCCGCAGCCGTGTGCTACAGCCTGGGAGCCTGCGGCGGAGAGCCAAGAGCTACCCCAGTTTTGCTCCTTTCATTTCAGCTGCTTTTTCTTTAAGTATCTAGGTTAAGTGGGTCCTGGCAGCTCTGTTTCTGCAGCCCCGGCTCGGAGAGCCAACACGCTTGGTCAGCCCATCTGGAGGCGGATGGCACTGGAGAGAATCCCAGAGGCGGCAGCAGATCCCGACAAGCTCTTCTCCCGCGCGTAACCCTTTGTGGGTGTTGCAGATAAACCATCCTTGTCTCAAGCAGGGGAGATATTGCGTCTGCTTTTCCACGATATCCATCCAGGGGAGCTGCGCGAAGCAGTAATTTGATTCTCCGGCTGAGGACAGCCGAGCCCGGGGAGGTGGCATGGAGATTATCTGATTGCGTTTTGGATTTAATGCCTTGAGAATTCTTGTTTTGGACGCAGGACTTGGCTTCCAGCGAGGATCCAGCTCTCGGTCCATCTGCCTGCTGGGTTACGGTGGCAAACAGAAGGTCAAACAACACGTCCAAGGTCTCGAGGTAAACAACTGCCATGGGGAAGCTTCTCTGCAGAGAACGGGAAGCTGGATTGGGCAGCGAATGACCTTCTCCTCTGCAGCCCTTTGTTTTAAAGGATTGCGGAGCTCTCCATCCCTGCACCGCAAGAAGAGCCTCATCCTCCTGGAAGAAGCATTTCTCTGCAGCTGAGCTCCGACTGCAGGAGTGTGGGAGAAACCTGCTGTTCGGCGAGCAGCTTGGTGGGTTTGCAGGGCTGGAGGCGTTGGGGCTGGCGCTGGTGGGAGACGCAGCTGAGCCGCTCGGCAAAGGAACAGACCTTCCCCTAACCTGGGTTTCCATCTGTGCCTGGCACGAGCGAGCGAGCCGTGGGCATGCGCCTTCCCGTCGTCTTGCCCAGGACCAGGATGAGGAGTTGAGGAGGAGCCGCTGGGGTTAACCACAGGGTGCAGGAAGGGGGGTAACGCACCAAGGATTGCCAGGCCGGCCTCTTCCTAAAAGAGGCTGGAGCGCTTTATTCTGTTTATTCCTTTCCTCCTGGCTCTGGGGGAGATGGTGGGCAGGCTGGAGGCAGCAAATGCGCTTGGGAAAACACAAGGCTGAGGGGGAAGTTTGGCTCGGTGCCGCGTAAAATCCAGGCAGAGGTAACAACCGATACTGCTTTTCCAGCTTGGATTTTTTGCTATCTTTCCTTTCAAGGTAAGAGCTTGTCTGCCGTGGATTGCATGTGGTGCCTTCAGGAGTTGAGAGCCACGTCCCTGCAAAGCTGCGTGTGCCACGGGGCATGCGCGTGGCCAGGGCAGCGTCCCCGAGGGGCTCTGGCGCAGAGAACGCGCTGCAGAGTGGGGCCAGGTTGGCCTTCCAAGGGGTTGCTCGGAAACGCTTGTGTGGAGGAGGGAAACTCTCATCGTCATGGTCAGGGAACGGCTCCATCCACCTCTCCATCCGCCTCTCATCCACCTGTCCTCCACCTCTCCATCCACCTCTCATCCACCTCTTGTCCACCTCTCATCCACCTCTGCTCTATTCACCGTCCTCTTCCTACCCCTAAAACACTTTGGAAGGGTGATAGTCTTTCAGTCGACTGACGTTTTGCCAGCATCTGATGCGCTTATGGTTATCTGTTTTCCTAGTCTCAGTATTTCCCTGTTTCTGGAGCAGGAGGAAGCCCAGGGCACAGCAATAGTGTAGCCAACACCACCCCAGCGGTGGCCACAACAGCACAAACACTGCTATTTTTGTCACAAGGAAGAGTTTGGCCTCAGCGAGAGAGCCCAGTTTCTTCTCAGCTCTTGACTTTGCTTTTAAAGATGTTTTTAGAAAAGCCTGGAAGCTGAAATGTGTGTCTGTTTGATGTGCAATGAAGCTGGGAGTGGTCGTACCCTTTTGTTTATTCATTTAATTTTAATGTGATTTGGGGTTTGCCTCTTCTAAATATCAGAAGTTATTGTTTTGTGGAGGTAGAGCTCAAAACTGTGCAGGAGCAGCTTTTGAAGTGGCAGCAACACTAACTGAGAAGTGGTGCGAAGAGGAGGATGAGAGGAGACCTCATTGCTCTCTACAAGTACCTGAAAGGTTGTGGAGAGGAGGGAGCTGGGCTCTTCTGCCAAGTGACAGGGGACAGGACGAGAGGGAATAGCCTCAAGCTCCACCAGGGGAGGGTCAGGCTGGACATCAGGAAAAAAATTTCGCAGAAAGGGTCATTGGGCCCTGTCAGAGGCTGCCCAGGGAGGGGGTTGAGTCACCTTCCCTGGAGGTGTTTCAGGGATGGGTGGACATGGCGCTGAGGGACATGGTTTAGTGATTGATGGGAATGGTTGGACTCCATGAGTGGGTCTTTTCCAATCTGGTGATTCTATGGTTCTATGACTGGTTGAACAAACACTGCTTCCCATCTCAGTGGCTGGAGCCGTGGCTCACGTAGGCAAAACAAAGGTGAATGGTTGTGGGGCTCCAGGTGTCAGACACAGGAGGAGCAAGGACAACGCAGGCCATGTTTCTGCTCGTAGGAGTGGATCTTGGCTGTGCTGGGAGGCTGACTCAGACCTGCACGGGGATAGCTCACGAGTCTAGAGTGAGTTAGACCTGCTGGTGATCTGCTCCATCCGCAGATTCGTCTCACCTTGGCGATTTTATCCAGGAGGAGGAAGCAGCCTGACGTGTGCACGGCTGCTGCCTGGCAGGACGGTGTTAACAGACCAAACCTCTGGGTCTCCAGGAAGGGCAGGAATGCTCTGTGCCTGTCCTTCCCCTGGTGTTATCTGTCCTGTGGTGTTAGTTGTGTTCCCTGGTCCCACTGCACTCACTGTCTGGTTGTTTTTGACAAATGGTGACCTGTTTCATAGAATCATAGAACAACCAGGTTGGAAGGGACCCACTGGATCATCGAGTCCAACCATTCCTACCAAACACTAAACCATGTCCCTCAGCACCTCATCTACCTGTGCCTTAAACACCTCCAGGGAAGGGGAATCAACCCCCTCCCTGGGCAGCCTATTCCAATGCCCAATGACCCTTTCCGTGAAAAACTTCCTCCTAATCTCTAAAAACCCACACTCCCCATTATAGACACATCCAGAACTGGTCATCACAGAGCTCTCCCAGCTGCATACAGCGACGATGAGAGATCACAGAATCATAGAATCACCAGGTTGGAAAGGACTCACAGGATCGTCGAGTCCAACCATTCCCATCAATCAATAAACCACATCCCTCAGCACCTCATCCACCCGGCCCTTAAACACCTCCAAGGGAAGGTGACTCAACCACCTCCCTGGGCAGCCTCTGACAGTGCCCAATGACCCTTTCTGTGAAAATTTTTTTCCTGATGTCCAGCCTGAACCTCCCCTGGCAGAGCTTTAGGCCATTCCCTCTCGTCCTGTTCCCTGTCACTAGGAATAAGAGCCCAGCTCCCTCCTCTCAGGTAATTATAGAGAGCAACGAGGTCTCCCCTCAGCCTCCTCTTCTCCAGGATAAACACCCCCAGCTCTCTCAGATGTTCCTCATCAGACCTGTTCTCCAGCCCCTTCACCAGCCTCGTTGCTCTTCTCTGGACTCACTCCAGAGCCTCAACATCCTTCTTGTGCTGAGGGGCCCAGAACTGAACACAGGATTCAAGGTGTATTGTCACACCACTGTGCCCCGGCAGGTCTAGCAGGATCAGGGTGGGGATCTCTGTTGTTTCCTGTAGCAAAGCTCCGGCCTAGCCTGCACGTAGGCTCCTGTGCAGCTGAGGTTTATTCCCTTGTGTCCACGCTGAATCCAAGCCACCTATGAAGGTCACAAGCTCTGAGAAGGTACAGAGGGGTGACCAGCTGTGCCTGTGCATCCCGCAGCAGCACTGCAGGGCAGGTGAAGCTTGCTGGAGCAGCCAGACCAGCCACAGCTGGGACCCATCCTGCAGGGGCACGTGTTGGGGAACGTGCCAGCATGAGCAATGCTTGGTTGCTGATCACCTCAAATCCTGTGCTTGGATTTAGAATCATAGAATCATAGAACAACCAGGTTGGAAGGGACCCATCGGATCATCGAGTCCAACCATTCCTATCAAACACTAAACCAAGTCCCTCAAGACCTCATCCACCCGTCCCTTAAACACCTCCAGGGAAGGTGAATCAACCACCTCCCTGGGCAGCCTATTCCAATGCCCAATGACCCTCTGTGTGAAAAACTTCCTCCTAATCTCTAGCCTAAATCTCCCCTGGTGGAGCTTGAGGCCATTTGGACCCCTCAGTACAAGGACACCAAGAGGTTGGAGCACATCTGGAGATAGGAACAGAGCTGTGAAAGGTCTGGAGGTGCTGAGAGCCCTGGGGTTGTTTAGCCTGGAGAAGAGGAGGCTGAGGGGAGAAATTATTGCTCTCTGCAGCTCCTGGAAAGATTGGGATGAGGTGGGTGCTGGACTCTTTTCCCAAGTAACAAGGGATGGGATGAGAAGAAATTGCCTTAAGTTGTTCCGGGAAGGTTTAATTTGGATATTAGGAAAGATTTCTTCACTGAGAGAAACTTAAAGCCCTGGCAGAGGAGTCCTCATGCTTGGAGGGATTCAAAAAAACATGTTGAGATGGCACTTTGTGACGTGGTTTAGCAGGCATGGTGGGGCTGGGCTGACAGTTGGACTGGATGAGTGATTCCAGGCTTGAGGGAGAGGATGGTTGGCACTGGGAATGCAGGGCAGGAATACCCTGCCACAGCTCAGGATGTTTCCAGCAAAACAAAGCCCTAATCAGGGGACGGCGGCTGTTTGCAGAACTCGGAGAGTGAAGGAAAGCTGCTCAGGCTCAAGAACAGATGGGTGTAAGCTACAGATAAACTGGCAGCTGATAAACTGGCTACAGATAAACTAGCAACCGTAAGGCTGTCAGCTGTGGGGGCCTGGAACAGGCTTCCCACGGGAACAGCAGGAGCAGGAGGGCCAATGCGCTGCTGGTGTGGTGTGCCCAGAGAGGGAAGCAAGGAAGGGATGATCCAGCGGGTCCCCTCGGTCAAGCTGCCAGCCCCTGGGGCCCTTGGCTCGGCCCCTGGGTCTCACAGGAGTGATGTTTGTGGTGGGTTCATGTTCTGTGGTACTTAAAGCAGAGAAGCCAGAAAAGAGGAGCCTTCCGGGCGAGGAGAAGTGATCTGCATCGTTAGCTGGAAGCAGCATCTCCTCCGTACCTCCTGTTACTGATAACCAACTCTGCCCAGGGAGGGGGTTGAGTCACCTTCCCTGGAGGTGTTTAAGGGACGGGTGGACGAGAGGCACTGAGGGACATGGGTTAGTGATCGATGGGAATGGTTGGACTGTGTGATCCAGTGGGTCTTTTCCAACCTGGTGATTCTATGATTCTATGAAGGGTGTCCACTAGACGCTGGTGACCCATCAGGTCCTGAACTTAAACCTGGTAAACTTAGCCAAATTTATTTGTAAATACTTTCTTTTTTGCCTAGATGCTCAGCTGGACTATAAGCGTGGTTATTCCTGCAAGCCCTAGAGCGGATGCACTTGGGGTACAACAACCCTATGCAGAGCTACAGACTAGGAGAAGTCTGTCTAGAAAGCTGCCTGGAGGAGAGGGATCTGGGGGTGTTGGTCGACAGTGACTGAACATGAGCCAACAGTGTGCCCAGGTGGCCAAGAAGGCCAATGGCATCTTGGCTTGGGTCAGAAATGGTGTGACCAGCAGGTCCAGGGAGGTTCTTCTCCCTCTGGACTCGGCACTGGTGAGACCACTCCTTGAATACTGTGTTCAGTTGTGGGCCCCTCACCACAAGAAGGATGTTGAGGCTCTGGAGAGAGTCCAGAGAAGAGCCATGAAGCTGGTGAAGGGGCTGGAGAACAGGCCTGATGAGGAGCGGCTGAGAAAGCTGGGGTTGTTTAGCCTGGAGAAGAGGAGGCTGAGGGGAGACCTCATTGTTCTCTCCAACTCCCTGAGTGGAGGTTGTGTAGAGGAGGGAGCTGGGCTCTTCTCCCAAGTGACAGGGTTCAGGACGAGAGGGAATGGCCTCAAGCCATTGTGTTTGGATGTAAAATGCTACCAGGGGGTAGTTTAGTGGCTGGATCTTCCCAACTCCCCTCCCCGAGCCTGGGAACCGTCACCCTGCTCAGCTCAGAAAGTCTCTATGGGCAGGACATGCTGCGGGCTCTGCGCTCTCCTGCTGCCAACCAGCTCCAGAGAGCGATGCTGCTGCTCCGCTCTCCCCTACGAGGTGAGGATTGCTTTGCTTTGCTTGGCCTGTGGAATAGGCTGCCCAGGGAGGTGGTGGAGTCACCTTCCCTGGAGGTGTTTATGGGATGGGTGGATGAGGTGCTGAGGGACATGGGTTAGTGACTGATGGGAATGGTTGGAGCCAATGATCCGGTGGGTCCTTTCCAACCTAGAGATTCTATTATTCTGTGTTGGTTTTGAGAGGGAATACAATGGGGTCAGCCATGCCAGGGCAGTGATGGGTGGTCCAGGGCAGCTCGTGACTCCACACGACAGAGAAGCTCCAGCAGAGCTCCAGCCCGACGCAGAGAGGTTGGAACTGGATGATCTCGAAGGTCCCTTCCAACCCAAACTATTCTATGATCCTAAACTCGCTAGGGCATGGTTTGTGCTTCTCACTTTAAGACAAAGGAAAGCACAGGAAGCGGCTTCTAAGAGGCTTAAAAGCAACAGGCCTTCTTTTCCTCCCGGGAAGGGCACACAGCCAACATCTTGCGCGTTACGGTTCTGTCTTAATAAGCAGAATATTGCATTAAGGGTGGCTGAGTCTGCCAAGCATGAGCAGATCAGCTCTGCGGCCCCTGCGGTTTCCTTCATCCCAGTGCACGTGTGGCGCTCGGATCCATGAGCCGACACTCTCGCCACTGCTTTTCCTGCTGTTGGGGGCAGCAGGATTTATTGCTGGCTCAGCTAGAGGTTCTTGCCTTCTCTCACGGGTGTTCCTAGAGCGGTTGGTGAGGAGGCTGTGGAGAGGAGGGAGCTGGGCTCTTCTCCCAAGGGACAGGGGACAGGACAAGAGGGAATGGCCTCAAGCTCCGCCAGGGGAGATTTAGGCTAGAGATTAGGAGGAAGTTTTTCACACAGAGGGTCATTGGGCATTGGAATAGGCTGCCCAGGGAGGTGGTTGATTCCCCTTCCCTGGAGGTGTTTAAGGGACGGGTAGATGAGGTCCTGAGGGACATGGTTTAGTGTTTGATAGGAATGGTTGGACTTGATGATCCAATGGGTCCCTTCCAACCTGGTTGTTCTATGATTCTATGATCTCCTGGGTTTCCTCACCAGCTGTTTTGAAGATGGGAGCAGTAAGGCTGGTGGGTGCTGAAAGGTGGTGTGGGAAGGAAAGGCAGCATCCAAGGGGTTATGGGAGGAGATCTGTGACATTAGGAAAAAATATTTCACAGAAAGGGTCATTGAGCCCTGGCAGAGGCTGCCTAGGGAGGGTGTTGAGTCACCTTCCCTGGAGGGGTTTAGGGGACGGGTGGACAAGGTGCTGAGGGACATGGGTTAGTGATTGATGGGAATGGTTGGACTCGGTGATCCGGTGGGTCCTTTCCAACCTGGTGATTATATGATCTGGTTGAACAAATGCTGCTTCCCATCTCAGTGGCTGGAGCTATGGCTCACGTAGGCAAAACAAAGGTGAATGGCTGTGGGGCTCCAGATGTCAAACACAGGAGGAGCAAGGACAACGCAGGCCGTGTTTCTGGTCATGGGAGTGGATCTTGGCCGTGCTGGGAGGCTGACTCAGAGGTTGATTCACCTTCCCTGGAGGGGTTTAAGGCACAGGTGGAGAAGGTGCTAAGGGGCACAGTTTAGTTTTTGATAGGAATGGTTGGACTTGATGATCCAGTGGGTCTCTTCCAACCTGATGATTCTATGCTTCTATGATTCTATCATTAGAAAAGCTATGGGCTCTGCTGCCTTGCGAGGGTGAGGAAAGCTCTCCTGGAGCCAGCGCCCCCAGGGAGAGGGTTGGAGATGCTCCACTAGGGCTGGGCTCACCCAGGAGGTGTGGGGACAGGGGTCTGAGGCTCCTGGGCGAGTGGGTTGGCTGCTTTGAGAAGAATAAATCCTCCTTTCCGTTACAACCCTGCTGGAGCTAAAAAGAGCACAGCCCAGTTTGTAGCTTTGTAGGTCGCTGAAAGAGAAGGAGGGCTCTGCAGCGCCGCACTTGGGGTGCTGAACCCTCTGCAGGGGGGTTGCCTTCTCCTGCCTCCTGAGAAAGAAACTGGAAAGAGAAGCAGGAGGGAGGTGACCCCCATGCGATGCTCCAAAGCCGTGTGTGAAGCTCACCCCGTCAGACCCCTGGGGAGAAATGTTAGGCAGTAACTACAGCATCCTCAGAGACCTTGTGTCTTTGCTCAGCTCCGGGAGGGATCAGCAAGAGGTTCTGCTGCTCCTCCCTGGACCCATGACCTGATTAGATTCCCTGCTACCTTGCAGGAGGCTGCTTGGAGCGTGAGCTAGAAAAGCAGGAGTGGAATAAAGCAAAGCCAAGCAGGTTGGAGAAGGGTGAAAACTTCCTTCACGTGCTTGCCGAGGCCTTGGCTCACTTGGCCGCAGCTGGAGGTGGCTGTGCTGCTCACCAGGGTCACCTGCAATGCAGGCAGCACTGGCCTGGTGCCCACGGAGGCTGGAGTGGGATCTGTGGGATGGTCCAGGAAAGCACCATCCTCACAGGGAGTCCAATGCCTCCAGGAGAGTTGGAGACCAAGGGGAACAGGACAATTTCTTCTCCCTCTGTACTCGGCACTGGTGAGACTGCTCCTCGAATCCTGTGTTCGGTTGTGGGCCCCTCACCACAAGAAGGATGTTGAGGCTCTGGAGCGAGTCCAGAGAAGAGCAACGAAGCTGGTGAAGGGGCTGGAGAACAGGCCTGATGAGGAACGTCTGAGAGAGCTGGGGGTGTTTATCCTGGAGAAGAGGAGGCTGAAGGGAGACCTCATTGCTCTCTATAAATATCTGAAGGGAAGTTGTGGAGAGGAGGGAGCTGGGCTCTTCTCCCAAGTGCCAGGGGACAGGACGAGAGGGAATGGCCTCAAGCTCTGTCAGGGGAGATTTAGGCTGGACATCAGGAAAAAAGTTTGCAGGGAAAGTGTCATTGGGCAGTGTCACAGGCTGCCCAGGGAGGTGGTTGATTCACCTTCCCTGGAGGTGTTTAAGGGACAAGTGGACAAGGTGCTGAGGGACATGATTTAGGGATTGATGGGAATGGTTGGATTTGATGATCCGGTGGGTCTTTTCCAACCTGGTGATTCTGTGATTCTATGATTCTAAGCAGGGACACATCTGTGGGATGGGGGTTTGTGTAGCTGTATGAGACCCCGACAAGAGCTCCTAGCACTGCTTCCCAGGTTCCGACACCAATGTCACCGTGTCCTGTGCCTGATGGCAGCTTCCCAAGCACAGAGCAAACAGCCTCTCACTTGTGTTTCCTGATTTAGCCGCGTCCTACCAGATAAAACCGAGCCAGAGTAAACAGGGAAATGGGTTTTCTTGATATCGTTGCACTTCCTTGGTGTTCAGAGTGTGTCAGTGAGGCTTTTCCATGCACTGAGGACACGGAGCCTCATGGCTGCCATCAAGGTGGGACGCGTGGCAAGGTTCCTGCCCTGAGCTGTGCTCCTCATGCCGGCACCGGGAAGGGGGTTTGGCGCAGCAGCTCCTCTTCCTCACTCTTGCTGCCTCCTTCCACGCAGATCCAGACGGATTCCAACCTGCACTGCTCCCAAGAATTGTTCTTCTCAGCTCTGTTGAGGCCTCTGAGCTCCTTGCTGCGAGGAAGAGGACAGGTAAGTTTTACCCCAGGTGAAATAATGCCTCCAGCTGTTATAGATGTTCTCACCTTAACTCGCTCGAGGAGTGTGTGTGGAGATGCTGTGGGGGTTCATGCTCTCCGCCTCAGAGTTAGTGTTTTCGGCTCAGTTGTCTTCACTGAGAGAGTGGTGAAGCCGCCACAGAGGCCACTGAGTCCAGTGGGGGAGTCACCCTCACCACAAGAAGGATGTTGAGGCTCTGGAGCGACTCCAGAGAAGAGCAATGAAGCTGGTGAAGGGGCTGGAGCACAGGCCCTATGAGGAGTGTCTGAGAGAGCTGGGGGTGTTTAGCCTGGAGAAGAGGAGGCTGAGGGGAGACCTCATTACTCTCTCCAGCTACCTGAGGGGAGGTTGTAGAGAGGAGGGAGCTGGGCTCTTCTCCCAAGGGACAGGGGACAGGACGAGAGGGAATGACCTCAAGCTCCACCAGGGGAGATTTAGGATAGAGATTAGGAGAAAGGTTTTCATACAAGGGGTCATTGGGCATTGGAATAGGCTGCCCAGGGAGGGGGTTGATTCACCTTCCCTGGAGGTGTTTAAGGGACGAGTGGATGAGGTGCTGAGGGACATGGTTTAGTGTTTGATAGGAATGGTTGGACTCGATGATCCAATGTGTCCCTTCCAATCTGATTGTTCTGTGATTCTACGAATGTGGCACTTTGGCTAGAGGGTTTAGCAGGGGCCATGGGGTTGGGCTGAGGGTTGGACTGAGAGGTTTTTTCCAACCCGAATGGTTCTGTGATTCTCCTTGCAGGGCCGCACTGAGCCATGTCCAACGACCCTCCGCCACCCTACCCAGGCGGCCCTTCGGCACCACTGATTGAAGAGAAGCATGGCCCACCCTCTGCAGCTGGTATGGGGGAAACCGGCTGCTCTGGGGATTGGGGTGACATTGCCAAGCGAGCATGATCCCTGGGATCATCCTGGCAGCTCTACCCTGCAGGGTGCAGGGTGTTGGGGAGGGTGGTGGGATGCCCAGCTGGAGCTCCTGGGGAAGTGAGGAGAGCAGAAAATGCTCCCTGCTCAAAGCCTCTGCTTGTTGAGGTGAACCTGGGCCTCCTGGTGCCCCTGTAGACCCCACTTGGTGTCTCTGCTCCGCGGTGGCACCCGTGCTGCCAAGCCCCTGTCTCCCCATCAGTGCTGCCGCCTCCTGCCCTGGCTTCTGACTCTGCTTCCTTCCAGATGGTGTGACCCCTGTGGTGGGACAACCGCAGGGGGTTCCCGTCCCCCCTCCTGAATTCGGGCCACCCCCCTATGAACCTCCCTCGCAGCCGGGGTTCGTGCCCCCCCACGTGCCCCCCCACATGCCCACGGACGGCTCCACGCCCTACGTGCCCCCTGGTGAGTGCGGCAGGGGGACAGGGGTGGAGGTGGGCAAGGACCCCAGGGGCTTGGGGAGGGGACACAGCAGGGGCTGGGGATGCTGGTGGAGGTAACAGGGCTTCTGGGGTTGGGGGTGCAGTGTGAGCCCCCCAGAAGGATCCACCCTCTCCTGCCACATCTCAGGGAACTGGGGTCATGGGAGCAGCTGAGGGACATGGAAGTGTTTATCCTGGAGAAGAGGAGGCTGAGGGGAGACCTCATTGCTCTCTACAACTCTCTGAAAGGAGGTTGTGGAGAGGAGGGAGCTGGGCTCTTCTCCCAAGGGACAGGACAAGAGGGAACGGCCTCAAGCTCCACCAGGGGAGGTTCAGGCTGGACATCAGGAAAAAATTTTTCCCAGAAAGGGTGATTGGGCAGTGGCAGAGGCTGCCCAGGGACGGGGTTGATTCACCTTCCCCTGGAGGTGTTTAAGGGACAGGTGGACGAGCTGCTGAGGGACATGGTTTAGTGACTCTGGTGATTCTACGATTCTATGAAATGGCCTCAAGTTGCACTAGGGGAGGTTTAGATTGGATATTGGGGAAGATTTTTCCACTGACAGAGTGGTGAACCCTGGTAGAAGCTGCCTAGGGCAGTGAGGGCATCCCCATCCCTGAAGGGGTTCAAAAAACATGTGGCCATGGGACTTCAGGGCATGGTCTAGCAGGCATGGTCGGGTTGGATTGACAGTTGGATTAGATGAGCTCAAAGGTGTTTTCCAACCACAGCGATTCTGTGATTCTCTGATGTTCACTTGCCCCTGTTTCTCATTTCCAGCAGGTTATTACCCACCTCCAGGCCCTCACCCCCACATGGGTTACTACCCTGCCCCAGGCCACTACCCTTCTCCTGGCGGCCACACAGCCACTGTCCTTGTCCCGTCGGGGGCGGCCACCACGGTGACAGTGCTGCAGGGAGAGATCTTCCAGGGCGCCCCGGTGCAGACCGTGTGTCCCCACTGCCAGCAAGCCATCACTACCAAGATCACCTACGAGATTGGGCTCATGAGCTTCCTTCTTGGCTTCCTCTGCTGCTTCGTGGGGTAGGTGCAGAGCCGCCAGCCCCACGGAGATGGTGGTTACTCTTTTAGGAAAAAAATCTTTCACGGAAAGGGTGATTGGGCACTGGCAGAGGCTGCCCGGGGGGGGGTTGAGTCACTTTCCCTGGAGGGGTTTAAGGGACGGGTGGACAAGGTGCTGAGGGACATGGGTTAGTGATTGATGGGAATGGTTGGACTCGATGATCCAGTGGGTCTTTTCCAACCTGGTGATTCTATGATCCCAATCCTGTACCCCGTGGCGCTGCAGAGCCATGGTCTCTCCTCACAGCCACGTAAGGGGCACTCATCCCAGCCCCTGGAGGAAGGTCTGGCTTCGTCACCTGCGTCCATCTCCCCAGTTTTCCCTTTCCTTTGGGCATTGGAACAGGCTGCCCAGGGAGGGGGTTGATTCACCTTCCCTGGAGGTGTTTAAGGGACGGGTGGACAAGGTGCTGAGGAACATGGTTTAGTGTTTGACAGGAATGGTTGGACTCAATGATCCGGTGGGTCTCTTCCAACCTGGTTGTTCTATAATTCCTCATCAACAAAGCAATTCCTCAAGGAGGAGGGTGCTCTGTGCCAGCCTCTCCCAGGGCGAGTACTCGCCTCTCTCGCCCCTGCCCCACACGTGCTCACAGCTCTGCGCCTCCCTGTGCTCCAGGTGTGATCTCTGCTGCTGCCTGATCCCCTGCCTCTTTGATGACTTCAAGGATGTGACACACACGTGTCCCAACTGCAAGGCCTATATCTACACGTACAAGCGCATGTGCTAACAGCACTCCAGGAGCCCGAGGAATGACACCAGCCTCTCTCCCGCTGCAGTGTCCTCATCCACGTGTGCGCAATGCTCCTTCGCTTCACCCTCTGGTGGTGTCTGTGTCCGTGTATCCCCACTTCCTCCTACCCAGAGCTGCCCACCTTCCCCAGGCTCCACTCCTCCCTGTGAATGGTTGGGTTGGCGACACTGGTGCACTGGGGATGGGGCTCCCAGGCCCACAGGAGTTAGGGAGCCATCCTTCTGCACCCTGTTATGCTCCAGGGTGCTGGAGGAACCTGGGGATGACCTGAAGCTGCTGGATGTGCCCACCCCTCAGGGTAGCCTGTACAGGAGAGGTGGCGCAGCCCATGGGGCGCATTTAGGACAGGGCTTGTGGCTCAGCCGTGAGGAGAACCAGAGGGCAGTTCAGAGCCCTCTGCAGCCAGGTGAGCATGGGGCCAGCAGGCAAAACCCCTTCCCAGGCAAAGTGGTGGTTGAGGAATGGGGTGGGGGGGATGGCAGGAGCACTGCACCCTTAACTGCACCCTCTGCATGCACCCCCCTGCTGCGGCTCTTTGGGGGAAGGAAAACCCCTGGCAGGTCCTCGCCCACCCAGCACAGCGAAACCACCCCTGGCATGGCGCTCCCTGCCCCGGCGCTGTAGATTAGTGGGTTTGTCCCCAGGTTGGGGCTCCAGCGCAGCCTTGTGCCCACCGCACAGAGCCTGGCAGCATCTGTGGGCACCCAGCCTGCCGCCACCGCAGCTGCACCCCGAGGCTTCCCTGCATGGGGGTGTAGGGGGGATTTTTTTAGCTCACTCGATACAGGGCAGAAGGAAGGGGGCGAGCAGGCAGTGAGAAGAGCTGCCAGCATTAGCACAGGTGAGAGGAGCTGGGAGCTGTTTCCAGCCTCTCCGAGGCTGCTGCTCCTCCCTCCCAAAATGAAGCAGCACATCTCTCAGTCTGCAGTGAGTGGCTGCACACAGAGGGGGAACTGGGGCACTAGTCTGTGTTTTTATGTAAATAAATAACAGACCCTGAACTCGTGTATGTCTTCTCTTCTCTGCTTGCTCCAAACCTGCAGCAGATCTAACCCCAGAGGAGCAGAGGATGAGGAGGGATGGGGCAGCAGAGGGTCAGGGAACAGCAGTGCCCTTGGGAACAGGCATCAGCTTCCCTTCCCCAGGGCCAGGCAGCAGAGGCTCTGGGAGTGACAGGAGCCGCAGTGAGGGCTGCCCCAGCAGCCACCCTCCCTGTGCCCAAGAACCAGGCTGGAGAGGAGAAAAGCAGCCCCAGACTGGGCAAGAAGAAGGCAGGAAGGGTTGTCCCTGCCCCAAGCCCAGGACAGGGTCTGCAAGGGGACAGCTCTGTGACACCCAAGACCTCCCCTGCCTCTGGGTAAGCATCTTTCCTGCAGAGCAGGAGCCCCCTTCAGCCAGGAAAGGCCCAGGCTCTCAGAGCTGGGCTGTGGGTACCCTACCCCCAGGAGCTGGGGGAACCCCTGAGGGCAGAGGGAGAGGCAGGAGTCAGAGACAACACCATGGAGTCCATACCCACCCAGCAACCCACACGGGGCACAGTTTGCTCCCTCTCCCAGCACTGTGCCTTTGGCTTTCCCCAGCTACAACATCACAACTTTTTATTTGGGTCAAAGCTTCAGGAAAAACCCCAGCCCACCACCCCAACATTGCACATTGGTCACCTTCACCCCAGGGAGCTTCCTCCAACACCGAGACCTCATTCCTGGGACACCGCAGCTGCTCGTTTGAGCCAAGGGCTCCATGACACAGCTGGAACTTCAGTTACTGGGGTAGAAAACAGTGCTCTTCACCAAAAACCTGGTCACACATTCTTGGGTTGCAGACCAGGGCAGGAAACTCCCTCCAGCCACAGCTCCAGGAAGGAGACGAAAAGCCAAGCAGGTGAAGCTTTTGCCAGTACAGGACAAGGCATCTCTAGCCTTAAATCCTGCCCCAGGCTGGGTAGGGCAGTGCCAAAGGAGCCTCACACCGTGTCAGTCCTGGACACTAGTCAGCTAAAGACATTACATTACAGCACGTGCGTTACCAGAGTCCCGGACAGTCCAACAGGATTCTTGTTTATTTTCTTACTTCGCCCTGCGGCCAAGTCACTGCCAGCAGCACAGGCACGATGCGGAGGACAGGGGATGCCTCTCCCTGGTCACTGTCCGGAGCCCTGTGCCGCTCTCCCCGTCCATCACATCACGTACCAGGCTGCAGCTCCAGCTGCCAGAGCAACGCAGGCTGCCAGGATCAGCTGCACCAGGGGCTGCTTCACCAGGGCCACCGCAGCGTGGTAGGGGCAGCCGGGTCCCGCCTGGCCTGCTGGGACACAGAAAGCACCATCAACACCGCGAGTCTCACACCACACACGTGATGTGGGGCAGCTCTGTCCTTGCTCACAACCTACCCAGCTTGTTTGCGTAGTAAGGACATTTGCGCAAGTCCCCTTTGCCATCGTGGACTGGAACGTCTCCATCTTGGGCTTCTTCTGGCAGCGACCGGCCAAGCTGGTCCAGCTCATCAAATACCTGCAAGTGGTCACAGTGAGTGCACAAAGAGGGCAGCACCGAACAGTGTTCATCCAGAACCTTGAATGATCTGGAGAAGAGGCAAGAACCTCTCACACTCCCCTCCTCTCAATGATCTGGAGAGCAGGCAAGAACCACTCACGCTTCCCTCCTCCCAGTGATTTGGAGAACAGGCAAGAAACACTCGTGCTCCCCTCCTCCCAGTGATCTGGAGAGCACGCAAGAACCACTCCCTCCTCCCAAAGACAGCATGTGCCACTCCTTCGGGAGCGCCCTGCAGTGACATCCAGCACACACTGTGGCTTCCAAGAGCATCAGGTCAGCTCTTAGGGCACGGGACAGATGCAGCATCACCCTGCTATTTGCCTTCCAGCCTGCAGCGGCTGGGAGGAGGCACCAAGGGGCTCTCACTGCTGCGGATCAGTAGCCAATGGGATGAGGTTTAACACGGCCAAATGCCGGGTCCTGCACTTGGGGCACAACAACCCTATGCAGAGCTATAGACTGGGAGAAGCCTGGCTGGAAAACTGGCAGGAGGAGAGGGACCTGGGGGTGTTGGTCGACAGCCGACTGAACATGAGCCAGCAGTGTGCCCAGGTGGCCAGGAAGGCCAATGGCATCTTGGCTTGGATCAGAAATGGTGTGACCAGCAGGTCCAAGGAGGTGATTCTCCCTCTGGACTCAGCACTGGTGAGGCCGCTCCTTCAATCCTGTGTTCAGTTCTGGGCCCCTCAGCACAAGAAGGATGTTGAGGCTCTGGAACAAGTCCAGAGAAGAGCGACGAGGCTGGTGAAGGGGCTGGAGAACAGAACCTATGAAGAGCGGCTGAGAGAGCTGGGGTTGTTTATCCTGGAGAAGAAGAGGCTGAGGGGAGACCTCATTACTCTCTACAACTACCTGAAGGGAGGTTGTGGAGAGGAGGGAGCTGGGCTCTTCTCCCAAGGGACAGGGGACAGGACGAGAGGGAATGGCCTCAAGCTCCACCAGAGGAGATTTAGGTTGGACATTAGGAGGAAGTTCTTCACAGAAGGTCATTGGGCATTGGAATAGGCTGCCCAGGGAGGTGATTGAGTCACCTTCCCTGGAGGTGTTTAAGGCATGGGTGGATGAGGTCTTGAGGGACCTGGTTTAGTGTTTGGTGGGAATGGTTGGACTAGAAGATCCGATGGGTCCCTTACAACCTGGTTGTTCTATGATCTTCTCTGGGGGTTAGTTCTATGATCTTCTCTGGGGGTTACTGCTCCCTTTTGTGAAGGGAGCCAGGGGGTTCTGTAAGGATCTTGACGAAGGAGCCAACCACATCCCATCACGTTTCTGACCAGCTTAAACGACAAGGAGCCGCTGGCAGCAGATTAAAGCTTCACCACAGTAGCTGAGACTGCCCTCATTCCCCTGGGGCAGGCAGGCAGCTCAGTCAGGCTTCATGAAAGCAAACACTATGGGGAAGAACAAGAGGCTACAGATGGTTTTGGCCATTGGGTAACACCTCAGACATGAGATAAATTGTAATGGATGTAGTGCAACTGCTCAAACCCACTGAGACTTTCCCAGAGCCAGAGCCCAGCTCTCCCTCCTGCTTCAGAGATGTGGAGCCCACAGGAATCTTGGTGAGAGAGGCGACTTCGCTGCAAGTCACCAAGTTTTTTTCAAGGCTTGGCTGTGGTGCTGGAGCACAAATCATAACTGATGTAGTGCAACTGCACAAACCCACTGAGACTTTCCAGAGCCAGAGCCCAGCGCTCCCTCCTGCTCCATGGAGCCCACAGAAATCTTGCAGTGAAGTCACCTCTCTCACCAAGTCACCAAGTTTTTTTTCAAGGCTTGGCTGTGGTGCTGGAGCGCAGGAGGAATTCCTGCCTGACAGCAGCCGTGGATTGAGAAGTCAGCAGAAGCACCACGCAAAGTAGAGCCCACTGGTCTCAGACCCAAACCACTTTGCTTGGGTAAGCAGTTTGACTGGATTAACCTGGGCCTCAGAGCTGGTCTGGATTTGGAAGCACTCATGCACACAGGGGCCCGAGGGATTTAGTACCTGCATGTTAAACCTGAAGGCTCTGTTGGCTTCTTCCACAATCTTGTCTTTGGTGTTCTTGTCCAAGTCCAGAGCGTTCATCCTCGCCCTGTAGAGCTGCTTGAATTGCTGAGCATTGGAAACGTTGTCAAATACGTAGAATTGGATCCCTTCCTCAGTACTGGGCAACTTCAGGGCCCTCTGGGCTACCTTCTTCAGCACCTGGCCACCTGAGAGGTCTCCCATGTAGCGTGTGTAAGCGTGAGCTACCAGCAGCTCTGGCTCATGTTGTCCCACATGATGGATTCTGTCCACATAGTGCTGAGTTGCCTCAGAACACTGGATCTTCTCTTTCCAGTCTTCTCCATAGAAGTACTGCAGATCTTTCGCCAACGCTTCTCTCCGGTGAAGCTCTAGGGGGAAATACAGGGGAGCAAAGGCTGGGTTGTCCTTGTTGCGATCTATCTCCTCTTCTAGAGCAGAGTAGGTGAAGTAAAGTGCCGCGGTGGCCAACTGGGGACAAAGACAGCTCATGTGAGAAGCCACCCACAACATCAGCACCTCCCAACTACTCCTCTCAAACAGAGCTGGGGCTTGACACAAAGGCAGCATGGAAAGCCCATACCAGGAATGCACCACAGAGGCTCTTCTCCAAGTTCAAAACAAAGCTGTCTGCAGAGCACAAGGAAAGGACGAGTGAGGCTGTACCTTGAGTACGGTTTCCAGATTTGGGCCTCTCAGTACACTGAGGGGCTGGAGTGCATCTAGAGAAGGGAACAGAGCTAGGAAGGGTCTGGAGCCCAAGTGCTCTAGAAGCATTTGAGGGACCTCAGGCTGCATAGTCTGGATCAGATTGAGAGGAGACCTTCTTTTGCTCTCTACAACTACCTAAAAGGAGGTTGTATCTAGACGGATGCTGGTCTCCTCTCCCAAGCAAGAAGTGATAGGATGAGAGGAAATGGCATCTTGGCTTGGATCAGAAATGGTGTGACCAGCAGGGCCAGGGAGGTGATTCTCCCTCTGGACTCAGCACTGGTGAGACTGCTACTTGAATCCTGTGTTCAGTTGTGGGCCCCTCAGCACAAGAAGGATGTTGAGGCTCTGGAGCGAGTCCAGAGAAGAGCAAGGAAGCTGGTGAAGGGGCTGGAGAACAGGCCTGATGAGGAATGGTTGAGAGAGCTGGGAGTGTTTATCCTGGAGAAGAGGAGGCTGAGAGGAGACCTCATTGCTCTCTCCAACTACCTGAGCGGAGGTTGTGGAGAGGAGGGAGCTGGGCTCTTCTCCCAAGGGACAGGACGAGAGGGAATGGCCTCAAGCTCCACCAGGGGAGATTAGGAAAAAAATTTTCACAGAAAGGGTCATTGGGCACTGGAACAGACTACTCAGGGAGGGGGTTGAGTCACCTTCCCTGGAGGGGTTTAAGGGACAGGTAGAAGAGGTGCTGAGGGACATGGTTTAGTGTTTGATAGGAATGGCTGGACTCAGATGATCTGGTGGGTCATTTCCAACCTTGTTATTCTACAAGTCTATGAAACAGCCTCAAGTTGTGCCACAGGAGGTTCAGATTGGATATTAGGAAAAATTTCATTCCTGACAGAATGGTGAAGCCCTGGCAGAGGCTGCCCAGGGCAGTAGTGGAGTCTCCTTCCCTGGAGGGGTTAAAAAAACCACATAGACCTGACACCTGGAGACATAGTTTAGCAAACACAGTGGGGCAGGGCTGACTGTTGGTCCAGATGAGCTTAGAGGTCTTCTCCAACCTTAATGATTATATGATCAGTCCAATGTTGCTAGCTGTATGCTCTGGGTCTCCTGTCACTCTGAGAGCAGGGCACAGAGACTAACTTCATCCAAAAGGTGCAACTGGCACCAACAGACAACCAGTCGTGCTGACAGAGACGACTGCATGTGTGAAGACCTTCAGGATCTGACAGGGCTATCAGACCCAAACCAGAAGAGAAAGTCTATGGAAAACAACCTTGTTTTCAGAGAATCATAGAATCATAGAACAACCAGGTTGGAAGGGACCCATCGGGTCATCGAGTCCAACCATTCCTATTAAACACTAAACCATGTCCCTCAGGACCTCATCTACCCATGTCTTAAACACCTCCAGGGGAAGGTGAATCATCCACCACCCTGGGCAGCCTATTCCAATGCCCAATGAACCTCTGGGTGAAGAACTTCCTCCTAATCTCCAGCCTAAATCTCCCCTGGCAGAGCTTGAAGTCATTCCCTCTTGTCCTGTCCCCTGTCACTTGGGAGAAGAGCCCAGCTCCCTCTTCTCTACAACCTCCTTTCAGGTAGTTGTAGAGAGTAATGAGGTCTCCTCTCAGCCTCCTCTTCTCCAGGATAAACACCCCCAGCTCTCTCAGCCGCTCCTCATAGGTTCTGTTCTCCAGCCCCTTCACCAGCCTTGTCGCTCTTCTCTGGACTCATTCCAGAGCCTCAATATCCTTCTTGTGGTGAGGGGCCCAGAACTGGACACAGTATTTAAGGGTTGGCCTCACCAGTGCTGAGTACAGAGGGAGAATCACCTCTCTGGACCTGCTGGTCACACCATTTCTGATACAAGCCAGGATGCCAGGATGGAATAAGTACTGTAATCCCAGAATTTCACTCCTAAACCACCAGCATCAGTGCTGCAGTCAAATCTGCCTTGAACAGCTAGAAAGCCCAGCACTTGCACCTAAGTAGGTCCATGGTTGGCCAGCATGCTCCTCATCCCAGCTGCAAGATACACCAGGCAGGAGTCCCAAGCAAGTGCTCTCCCACAGTTTTGACTCTTTGGTCTGGATTCCCCCACCTCCTGCACACAGGGCAGCACTCACCTTGAAGAGCTCCTTCTTGATCCGTCCTTTCAGGAAGTCTTTGACAAACTGAGTGTTCTCTGCACGGTCGTGGGACTCCTTAGTCCCCTCCTTCAGCAGCTCCGAGAGGTCGGTGGGACTGCAGACAGAGAGAACTCCTTTCACTCCATTTTCACAGGCAGTAACGAGGTTGTCCCTGCTGTGCCTGGAGGGATCCCCCTCACTCCCTACCATCTCAGGCCCACTTGGGAGAAAGCAGAAGGTGGGATCTCAGGCCAGCCCCGCAGGAGGAATCAGTGTGGTGGCAGCAGCCGGAGGCTCCTTCTAGAGACACAGCACCCACGTGCCAAGGATCCTCTGATCCTTGCACCATTCCCTCTGTTTCTTATCCAATAGCATTACAAAAGGAGGCCTGGAGCACTTGGAGAGCCACTACCAAGGCAGTCTAAGGAGGACAGAAGCCTTGGTGGCATCCTCCATGCTCACTCTGGAGAAGGAGGAAGGCTCAGGTAAGAGCAGATCCACATGCAGGCAGGACTTTAGCTTTTCTGACTTCAGGGTATCAACTGCTGGAGAAGTGATGAGAGCTGAATGGCAAAACAAGGCATGAACACCCTTTAAAAGTTTATTTATCCTGAATTACACTGTTTTTGCAGGTTTCCACAAGATGTCTTTCTGAAAAAAAACCAACCTGATATTAAGTTATAGCCACTCTACCCACCTGGAATTTAGCACAGAGTTACCAACATCAACACTTGCTCAAAATTATGCCAAAGTGCACCTTACAGTTTTTATGGCTTGTGCTACAAAGAGTATGTTCATATCAGCTGTGAGACCGACTTCAAACACACCAGACGTGGACGTGCTGATCTAGGTATTCCAGGAAACAATCTGTTCACCCTTCTCATTTTCCAAGTGTGAAGCCTTGAGTTTTTGAGCAAGTTAAAAAACAAATTGACACACACAACCTCCCAGAAAAGATCTTGCCTAGACCGGTGGGTATTCTGGAAGGCAAGAGAGGCTGCTCATTGGAGCAGAGTTCACCTCTAGCGTCATCTTTCAAAACAAAGAGCCACTATCACATGAGACTGCCCAGCAAGCCATGGAAAATTGGCTCACCTTGGCTAGGAAGGCACAAACACAACTGCCAAATAGTCAAAGTGTTTATGAAATGTGAGCTTGATGGCAGAGACCAAGAGAAAAAACTGCTTGTTGTCAGCCTTAGCTAGATCCCTCCTTCCCATCCCTTTCAATACAGTTTGATTAAACGGATTGTACTGCACATTTATTTCCTTAATCACCTACCGGAGTCATAGAATCATAGAACAACCAGGTTGGAAGAGACCCATCGGATCATCAAGTCCAACTATTCCTATCAAACACTAAACCATGTCCCTCAGGACCTCATCTACCTGTGCCTTAAACACCTCCAGGGAAGGGCAATCAACCTCCTTCCTGGGCAGCCTGTTCCAGTGCCCAGTGACCCTCTGGGTGAAGAACTCCCTCCTAATCTCCAGCCTAAATCTCCCCTGGTGGAGCTTGAAGCCATTCCCTCTTGTCCTGTCCCCTGTCACTTGGGAGAAGAGCCCAGTTCCCCCTTCTCTACAACCTCCTTTCAGGTAGTTATAGAGAGCAATGAGGTCTCCTCTCAGCCTCCTCTTCTCCAGGATAAACACTCCCAGCTCTCTCAGACACTCCTCATAGGTTCTGTTCTCCAGCCCCTTCACCAGCCTCGTTGCTCTTCTCTGGACTCGCTCCAGAGCCTCAACATCCTTCTTGTGCTGAGGGGCCCACAACTGAACACAGGATTGAAGGAGCGGCCTCACCAGTGCTGAGTACAGAGGGAGAATCATCTCCCTGGACCTGCTGGTCACACCATTTCTGATACAAGCCAGGATACTATTGGCCTTCTTGGCCACCTGGGCACACTGCTGGCTCATGGTCAGTTGGCTGTCACTACTTTTCAGATGAGGAGAAAAATCACTGCTTTACCTGGAAGGTCTCCTGCCCTGACCAACACAATGTCTGTGCCATATGGTGAGACAGAACTCACCTGACATTGTCATCTTCTGTTTCTTCATAGCGCAGGATTTCCCCTTCTTCTCCCACCTCCGAGCCCTCCATAGCTGATGGCATTGCTGGTCGGTGCTGGAGATTAGACAGTCTGAAAGGCAAAATTAGAGAGAGGGATCTTAGAGGGAAGCTGCCTCGGCAAAGGGATGGAACTCTGCCTGCCAGGTACTTCCAAGGAAGCAGAACTTGTTTGGCTCAGGTGAACTGCAACACTAATACCCAGTTTACAAAACATTAACCTCGGAGGAGACCTACAACGCAGCAGGCAGCCTGTGTCAGGTTTTCCACTTCAGGATGGCTGCTGGACGAGGGTGATCAAAGTCCTCCACATTAGCAATCCGCACCGGAATTGCCAGCAAGCTGTTTCCCACTGGCACAATCAAATATTGCATCCAATATCAGACTCAAAGGAGAGTAACTGGAAAGGGAAGCACCTCTCCTTCAGTCAGGAGGAAGAATGAACCACTTCCACAGCAGTTCAGAGCCTCCTCTGGAAGAAGGTAGCTCTGAACTAGGGCAGGTAAATCAAGCAGCACGCAGGGTAAATAAAAGTGAGTCCAGAGAAGAGCAATGAAGCTGGGGAAGGGGCTGGAGAACAGGCCTTATGAGGAACATCTGAGAGAGCTGGGGGTGTTTATCTTGGAGAAGAGGAGGCTGAGGGGAGACCTCACTGCTCTCTCCAACTGCCTGAAAGGAGGTTGCGGAGAGGAGGGAGCTGGGCTCTTCTCCCAAGGGACAGGATGAGAGGGAATGGCCTCAAGCTCTGCCAGGAGAGATTTAAGCTGGACATTAGGAAAAAAAATTCTTCACAGAAAGGGTCACTGGGCACTGGAACAGGCTGCCCAGGGAGGGGGTTGAGTTGCCTTCTCTGGAGGTGTTTAAGGGACGGGTGGACGAGGTGCTGAGGGACATGGTTTAGTGCTTGATAGGAACAGTTGGACTCGATGTTCCAGTGGGTCTCTTCCAACCTGGTTGTTCTATGATTCTATGAAACGCTCACCCCAGGAAAGGGAAACCAAACCAAAGAGGCAAATAACTTGCGCAGGCTAAGCCAGAAGCCTGTACACGGGCACAGGGGGAACAGCCTGGTCACCCCAAAGCACAGCCAGGAGCCTTCTGCCAAGACAGGCACATGAGTTCTCCTGATGCTCCGGGGTTTCTGCTCACCCTACTTCAGGCCAGGCACTGCTCAAGAAATGCAGGTTCCAAAATTAAACTAGCTGAACTGGTTCTGATTTACCTTGTACTTCCAAAGGGCCAGAGTCCCAGAGGAAGGGTGTGCAGCCTCTGCCAGGCCTGTGACAGCCACCAAACAGAGCTACAAGTAGCGCTTCGGCATGCTCATCTCTTGGAAGAAGCTAGAGGCTGATGTTAAATCCAAACGGAAGGAGCAGTCTATATCAAACTTCAGAAACCAACAGTTGGCAGCAGCAACAATCAGAGGCTCCCAGCAGACAGACACACGCGGCACAGCTCCCAGGGTCATCCTTGTACAAGACAGCTCTGCTAACTCACCCCTCAGAGCCTCTGTGCCCTCATCTTACTGCACACACAGGAGCTTTGCTCTCCGTGCTACGCAGGGGACATCTCACAGGGTCTCAGTAGCCTTTACCCAGGCCTGTTGCTAGCACTGTAGAAGAACAGTTGCTCAGAATAGTGAATTACTGATCCAGCAGCACTGTCACAGAATCAGAACAACCAGGTTGGAAGAGACCCACCAGATCATTGACTCCAACCATTCCCATCAATCACTAAACCATGTCCCTCAGCACCTCATCAACCCACATCTTAAACCCCTCCAGGGAAGGTGAATCAACCACCTCCCTGGGCAGCCTATTCCAATACCCAATGACCCTTTCTGGGAAAATTTTTTCTTAATGTCCAGTCTGAACCTCCCCTGGCAGAGCTTGAGGCCATTCCCTCTTGTCTTCTCCACTGTCACTTGGGAGAAGAACCCAGCTCCCTCCTCTCCACAACCTCCTTTCAGGCAGTTGTAGAGAGCAATGAGGTCTCCCCTCAGCCTCCTCTTCTCCAGGCTAAACACCCCCAGCTCTCTCATAAGGCCTGTCTGCTGTTTGAAGAAGGGGTTAACACATAAAACATCATTTAAGGACCCTGATGTGCTCTCAGACCTGTATCTCCCAGTTGTTGGGGTTTTTTTGGTGTAAAGGCTCAGCCTGACATGCTCATCTCTCCAGCAACACACAGGGCAGTGACGACAGCAGTTCCTTTAGCCCGAGGCGAGAGTGCACTGCACACAAAGGAAAAGATTAGATTTTTCCCAATGCCATGTCTAGTGCAAACACCTCCCTGAGAAGCCAACGAGACAACAATCCAAGAGACAAATCAGCACAAATCAAACCCCTGCCCTTTGTAGGACTAAGATATTGGAGGGAGGGAACCAAAGTTTTCTCTCTCACCACCACAGACCCTTGCTGTTATTCAAAACCTGGCAACTCAAAGCCCACAACACTCCTCAAAGCCCTGTCTTCCCTGGGCATTCCACTCCTCTGACAAAGGCAGTGTCTTGCACACCAAGAAGGAGGTTCCAGCAGCTGCCTACCTCCACGGCAGAGGCTGGAACTCCACTTCATTTGCTACATGGAGCTCTGCTCATCGAGACCCTGGCTGATGTTCAGGGTAAACACATACCTCCCTGAGGCTCTGACAACAGCCTGTCTGGGAGAAATCCAACAGCTACAGAAGAGTCAGAACAGCAGGGATGGAGAAGGGAGAGCTTTGGTACAGAGCACCTCAGCACTCTGAACGTTTCTTTCCCAATAACAATGTTCAAACCCTCCAAGAGAACATCCCTGTCTCATCCAGCCAGCAATTAGCTTGCCCCTACACACACTTCCAGAGGAAGAATCATAGAATCACCAGGTTGGAAGAGACCCACCAGATCACCAAGTCAAACCATTCCTACCAGTCTCTAAACCATGTACCTAAGTACTTCATCCACCCACACCTTAAACACCTCCAGGAAAGGCATCCCTGGGCAGCCTCTGCCAGTGTCTGTCACGACCCTTTCTGTGAAATATTTTTTCCTTATGTTGAGCCTGAACCTCCCCTGGCGAAGCTTGAGGCCATTCCCTCTCAGCCTGTCCCATGCCCCTTGGGAGAATAGCCCAGCTCCCTCCTCTCCACAACCTCCTCTCAGGTAGTTATAGAGAGCAATGAGGTCTCCTCTCAGCCTCCTCTTCTCCAGGATAAACACCCCCAGCTCTCTCAACCGTTCCTCATCAGGCCTGTTCTCCAGCCCCTTCCCCAACTTCGTTGCTCTTCTCTGGACTTGCTCCAGAGCTTCAACATCCTTCTTGTGCTGAGGGGCCCACAACTGAACACAGGATTCGAGGCGTTATCTCCCCAGTGCCTAGTACAGAGGGAGAAGAACCTCCCTGGACCTGCTGGTCATGCCATGTCTGATACAGGCCAAGACGCCACTGGTCTTCTTGGCTACCTGGGCCTGGGCTCATGTTCAGTTGCTGTCAACCAACACCCCCAGGTCCTTCTCCTTCGAGAAGAGCACCCGATGCCTTCATCCAGGTCACTGATGAAGACATTGAACAGGGCTGGACCCAGCACTGAGCCCTGGGGAACCCCATTTGGAACTGGCCTCCAACTGGAGTAACTCCATTTCCCACCACTCTCTGGGCTTCACATTCAGGACACACAGCTCTTCTCCATGTGGGAACACACTTAATACCAACAATCCTGTGCCTTTTGAAGGAGGTAGACGCTGCTGCTGCAGGGAAACAGGACTGAAAGTCCAGCGAAGCTCCTACTGACTGGAAAAGGGTAACTCCACTTTTTTAAAAGGGGAATAAAAAGGAAGTCACAGGAAATCACAGGCCTGTCAGCCCTCTGTGCCCGACAAGATCAGAGTAGATCCTCCTGGAAACTGCTGAGGCACATGGAAAATAAGAAGGTGATTGGTGACAGCAAACACGGCTTCACTAATGGCAAATTGTTCCTGATGAACTTGGTGGCCCAATACAATGGGCTACAGCACTGGTGAATAAGGGAAGAGTAACCAACATCATCCACCTGGGTTTGTGCAAAGCTTCCAACATTATCCTGCACGACATTCTGGTCTCTGAAATGAAGAGACATGGATTTGACCAACAGGTTGCTTTGAGGATAAGGAATTGGCTAGAAGGTCGCACTCCAAGATTTGTGATCAATGCCGGGAGGTGTTCCTGCCCATGGCAGAGGGGTTGGAATTGGATGAGCTTTGAGGTTCCTTCCAACCCAAACCATTCTATGATTCTACAGAAGCCCTGGCTTCGCTTGGGCACCTGGGGAGAGGTTCAATAACACACAAACACCCAGGCAGGACAGAGTTCATGTTTGCTCGATGCAATATCACAGTATTTCCCTCCCACACAGAGCTTATATCTTTGCTTTCACCAGCAGCAGTGTGTGGCTGGACCTACGTAAGCACCACTGCAGCAGAGGCAAACCCACAACTCCAGGCCTAACAACTTGAAGAGCTGTTAGAGGTCACCTGGCAAGAACATCAGGAGAGCTGCACATTTCCCCACCTCCCTCTGGGGAGGGATTTGGCACCAGCTGCTGGAAATGACGACTCACAGAATAAATTACCAATTACCTGATCCCAGGCAGGTTTCAGACTTCACCTGGACACAGCCTGAAGTCTGGCAACAATTGGAGCCTAAGACACCTCTAGCAAACACAGCATCTGTCCCCTAGAGCTGAAGTCCAACACCACAAGCCCACTGAGGATGGAAACTCCAGGTGGGTTCAGAGTTCTTGCCCAGTTTCGCACTCACAGATCATAGAATCATAGAACAACCAGGTTGGAAGAGACCCATCAGATCTTCTAGTCCAACCATTCCTATCAAACACTAAACAAAGTCCCTCAAGACCTCATCCACCTGTGCCTTAAACACCTCCAGGGAAGGTGAATCAACCCCCTCCCTGGGCAGCCTCTGACACTGCCCAATGACCCTTTCTGTGAAAAACTTCCTCCTAATGTCCAGCCTAAACCTCCCCTGGCAGAGCTTGAGGCCATTCCCTCTTGTCCTGTCCCCTGTCCCTTGGGAGAAGGGCCCAGTTCCCTCCTCTCCACAACCTCCTTTCAAGGAGTTGTAGAGAGCAACAAGGCCTCCTCTCAGCCTCCTCTTCTCCAGGATAAACACCCCCAGCTCTCTCAACCGTTCCTCATCAGGCCTGTTCTCCAGCCCCTTCACCAGCTTCGTTGCTCTTCTCTGGACTTTCGCTCGCCCTGAGCCTCCTGCTGTGCCTGTGACACACAGAACAGGGCCAGGCCCTTACAGCTGATGTATGGGATGCATAGGAGAGCCAGGCACTGCCAGGCTTGAATGAGACGCTTGTTCCACCCAACAATGGAAAAGGAGAGACAGCAAGGGACCTTCACCCTCCAAGCTCTCCCGGAGCTCGGCTCCCACACCAGCAAGAGAACCCAGTGCAGGGCTCTTGTCCCAGGAGTCACCACAAGAAGGACATTGAGGGGTTGAAGCGCATCCAGATAAGGGAAAGGAGCTGGGGAAGGGGTTGGAAAACATGGATTGTTGGAGAAGCTGAGGGATCTGGGAGGAGGCTGAGGGGAGACCTCATCACTATCTATAACTCTCAGAAAAGAGGTTGAAGCAAGATATATTCTGGTCTATACTCCCAAGTGACAAATAATGGGATGAAAGGAAATGGCCTCAAGTTCAGCCACGGGAGGTTTAGATTGGATACTGGGAAATATTTCTCCACAAAAGAGGTTCTCGAGCCCTGGCAGAGGAGTCCCCATCCCTGGAGGGGATCAATAGATGGGCAAAAGATGTGCTCAGGAAGCTGGTTCAGCGGTGGACAGGGATGGTCAGACTTGATCTCAGAGTCCTTTTTCAACCCAGCAAGGGACTTTTCAGAAGGACACAGAATGACAGGACAAGGAGGAACCGGTTTGAGGCTAAAAGAGAGGAGATTTAGATGAGATCTTAGGGAGAAACGTTTTGCTGTGACGGTGGGGAGGCCCTGGCCCAGGTTGCCCAGAGCAGTGGTGGCTGCCCCATCCCTGGAGGGGTTCAAGGGCAGGCTGGATGGGGCTTGGAGCCCCTAATCCAGCGGGAGGTGTCCCTGACCATGGCAGGAATGGGACTGGATGGATTTAAAATCCACTCCAGCCCAAACCCGGGAGCGTGGGGCCCACTCAGAACCGGGAGCTGCCCCAGGCCCGGGCGGGTTTTCAGTAACGGGGAGCGGCTCGTGGCGGGGGAACCCAGGCCGCCGTTTCCCATCTCGGGAGGTGGAGAAGGGGAAAGGGGATGGAATCCTGTACCCGGGAGCGGCGCAGGCCCAGCCGTGTTGCCATGGAGACGCGCGGCGCACACTTACCCGCCGCCCCGCGCCGCGAGACAAAGCCGCGGCCCCGCCGCCCCGCGCTTATGAACGCAGGGGGGAGCGGCGCGGCCAATCAGGAGCCGCCGAGGGCGCGCGCTGGCACCGCCATTGGTGGAGGCCGAGGACGGGGGCGGGTCCTGGAGACCGAGGGGGCGGGGCTTCAGGGGCTCGCCCTGCCTC